>JAUYWH010019361.1:0-16790 GCA_034779795.1 Ctenopoma multispine
GGACAGACTGGGGATTCCTATCAGACAAATATTACGTCAAAAAGACTCGGTTCGATAAATCCCGCTTTCTCATTGGCATAATGGGTTTAAGGTTCATGGGCGCAAGGTGGCAGGCACCTTCAAAGTTTCTCCAGGAACTTTTCTAGTTAATCATGTTTATAATTTTAGTAATTCTAGTTTGGTTGGAATTGATTCCATATTATTTCAGTGGTACTGACATATCAAACTTGATGAGTGATAGTGATAGTCTGCCTGAAGCAGACAGAACTCAACAAGTCAAGTTTTTAAGCATTAAAACTATGCAATCTGAGTGAATGAGTTGACCTTTTAACGCAGGTGCACATATGATTTAAAGAAGTCTTAATGTAAAATAGTTTTTATGAAAATGATTTAAAATAATTTACGCTGGCCAAGTCAAAATATGCTTTATAGTGGATATCAATAATTACTACTGAAGAAATGTACATCAGTAAAGCTCAGTTGAGTTTTAGAGATTTAGAGAGCTCTGTTAACAAAGCTGAGGAACATAGAGTGTAGAACAATAGTGGGTCTGCTTTTATGGAGCTCGTCCTATTACTACAGTAACAAACAAACCAAACCATATGCTCCCACGATACTATTCAGTATCTTACATGGGAGCTATGAGCTGTGCTTTTTCATACTACATAGACTTACTAAATTCACTTTCTTGTTGTGTAATCTGCATTCTTAACCTGTCCTCTTCTGTTTTTATCTGGTGATGGGAACTGCATGTTCAGACTGTGGAAATTCCTATGAGAATGCCTGTCAGTCACACACTGTATCCACAGTGACTTTGACCTATAAGACATGAGTATGGACTTAGTGTGACTTTGTGACAGTTCCTGCTCAACACCACACTCCTGTACAGTTTTATACTGTAGGCTGCTTGGTGTGCAATATCGCAAGCTTTGGTGTCTATCCAATACCAAGTACAGGGCCAGTATCACCGATACCGATCAGATACTATTACCTAATAAGGGCAGCCTGCCGGAAAATGCACCCTTGTTACATAAAAGTAAAGTAAAAATGTTTAAATCGCTTTACAAACATTAAATTCACTGTAAAAAGACAACCAAGCTCACATAATATGAACAAAAACACCAGTGTTAAATTAATATCATGATCCAGGATATCTCTCTTGAACCAAGATGTAATAAGACAACAAATTAAACCCCGTCACATTAAATCACTTTAAAACATGATCAAACGCACAAAACATTGAAAAAAAATCTGTGTTACATTAAGTAAATTTAGATCCAGGATACGTCTCTTGAACCTAGAGACAATCACAATTGGTGCTACAAATTAATTATTTCTGTGTATGAACGCATATCAATGGCAAACTGGCCTGCCACAAAATACACCCCCCTAAAAATACAGTTTCTGTTTGTCCTAGAATTGAATCATTTTGAGAGTGAAGTTGTAGGACTGATGCTGGTTAGTAGTGTACATTTCTTGGAGGGGACCGGGTGCTTTTCCGGCATGGGCGCGCTGTCTCTGTAAAACGGGTCTCTGAGGGATTTCCCTCCTCTTTTCTCTATTTATTTTGTAGCTGCTGTTCTTTTGTTCATCCTTTTTCCAAGCCTGTCTCCTATAGATTACATTTGCGTACAACTAAACTGTAATACTGATCAGGTTTTTAATCAGGATGTTTTGTTGTACTGAAATGTATTTTTGTGAATGAATGACGCTACCATTTCTAACGCGAAGCGATGCTGTTTACTGTGCATGTCGGAGATGCAGGAGACCCGAGTCCCGCACCAAAGTCCCCCGTCGATCTCTGTTAAATACTGTAGGTGATACAACATTCCTCTTCCTCTGCACCATCATTCACTACAGCCTGCATGTATCTGCTCAGCGCCGCTCAGTCGTATTAATGTGAGAGTAGCGGTGTTTGTACCGGGAGGTTTACTTCGCATCTTCGGTCGCACCGAAAGTAGAAAAGATACATAATATCGATACCATCGTGCTAGTACCGATCCAATAATGATACCAACTTGGTATCAATACTATTGATACTCCCACCACTACTGTAGATAGCATGATGTACCTGTCACAAGTGTGCTGATAGTAACAAACTTGACTGATGAGAAATGGTACTGGATCAATTTCCTCCTGATGATAATGGCAGAAGAAAGTCACCAGTGTGATTACAAATCATGATGATGGAGGTTCCACACACTCATAGCCACAATGAAAAGCAGGGCTGTTTGACACTGATGTCAGCACTGCTCTGACATCAGGACAGACAGAATGACAGGTGCACCAGCTGAGCTGTCAGTGATGGATTGGGAAGAACGTCAACAGAGGAATTTAACTCAATGCACCTTTTCTGGGAAAATTCTGTTGTGGCATTCAGTTATTCTAATCATATAATCACAGTACTGACATGGACTAACGACTGTAATATTATTTTTACACAAGTGAACTTTATATTTTTGTGACAACTGATTTCACATCATTAGGAAATATTTGATGAAAGAATACCTATCATATTATGTATGCATTATTCATTCATCAAAGTATGAAAAACAAAGTTTGGCTTGGTGCATCTGCATACAGGTCGGCTTCGATGCAGATACATCACTAAGTGATCTGTTAAAACCCTGACGCACACTGTGATGCATGTCTCTGCAGCTGTCAGTCCATCAGTCTTGCTCTGTGCATCAAACAGGCCACACAGGCCTAATCTCTGCCTGGAGCTATAAGCTGCCAGATATCATCCATACTTGCATCTGACCATATTTCACCTCCTTCTTGAAAAACATGGTATTCATTTTAGAAGATAAAGATTGACTGATTTAAAATCTTCCGTTCTGCAATGATTCCCTGTTCCAAAGAGACCAGCAGTGATGTGTGTGAACTGCCCACTAACCCTTGATATCAGCTATCTCCCTCTTCTAGTTTGCATACAGTACAAACTATTATTACTACATCTCTACAGTGTCACAGTTCACTATGTCTCTACTTCATGCGACTCAGTTTTTATTTTTTGGTCTTTTGCCATTTTTTCAAACGTGTAGGCTCGTTAGTGTAAATCATTAATGTTTTATTCTTGATTGTAACATTGTTGCAAGCAACTTGTTGGAATTGGTTAAATAAAGAAACTACTAATTTGAAGACATCACCTTGAGCCCTGGGAAGCTGTCACTGACATTTGGGACTATATTATTTTTAGTTTGTACCAGACTGTAAGCCGACACATATCATTAAGCTGTGGGAAACAGGGAAACATTTGGTGTCCCGGTATGCCTTTAATTAGAGACCCAGTCCAGTACTGAATTTACGGTGTGGTGACTCCTTACAGACACTAGCTGACTTTCTAAGAGAACAAAACTTAATATGTATTAATGTATTGATGAAATCTCCTTTCAGAAAACCATTTAGAGTGAAAAGTGTAAAGTTTTAAATCTTCATTTCTTTTGCACACTTTGTAGGAATGTTGTCTCTCAGAAAAGTTAGATTCAAGTGTTTTCTTTCTTACAGGCACCTACATATGACATCTTGATGTTTTAGTAGTGATATAGATTTTACACAGAGTCGACTTTATGAGTGCTGTAAGGGACCACTAGCTGGATGAGCTGGAAGGTAATGAGAGCCACAGAAAGAAAAAACAAACAAACAAACAGGGTTTTATTTAACAATCAACAATATATATGTAAGTGCTTGACCAATGAAATAGATTCGAGATTCAAAAAAACTTTATCAATCCCAGAGGGAAATTATTTTGGCATGTTACAGCAGCTCTTCGTTCAAACGGTTCAAAAGAAAGAATGAACCATAACCAGAAAAGATTAACACCAACACAAATATTAAATACTCAACTTACAGAACAAAAATAGGTAATACAATTTTAAAAAATGAATAGATACTAGGTAATTTCCAGGTCAAATCAGTCCAGTGTATAATGTAGTGGGGTTATCTGATCATAAATATGATTATGACAGTAGTCCTCCCCTCTTCCCTTTACCTAAAGGAGAGGAGTTGTGCAGTTTGATGGCCACAGGCAGAAATGATCTCCTGTGGTGTTCAGTGGAGCACTTGACATTGATCTGTCTCTGGCTGAACGTGCTCCTCTGTTCAGCCAGGACACTGTGAAGGGGGTGGAAGGGATTGTCCAGGATTGAAAGGACTTTGGTCATCATCCTCCTCTCAGCTACAACTTGTAGAGGGTCCACAGTTCATTCATTTCATTTCAGTTAATTTTCTGAGCCTCCTCAGAAAATACATCCGGCTCTGGGCCTTTTTGTACAAAACAATTGTGTGAGTTGACCAATCAAGTTTATTATCTAAGTACACACCCAACTACCTATTTCCTGAAGATTTCCTTAAGTCCACCACCTGCTCCTTTGTTTTGCTGATGTTCAGCTGGAGATGGTTGAGGTCACACCAATCCACAAAGTTGTTCACCACTCCCTGGTACTCCGTGATGTCTCCACCCTGAATACATCCTACAACCGCAGAGACATCAGAAAACTTCTGAAGATGGCAAAACTCTGAATTATGCATGAAGTCTGAGGTGTACATGGTGAAGAGGAACGGGGACAGAACCGTCCCCTGTGGAGCACCTGTGCTGCAGACCACAGTGTCAAACACGCAGTTCTGCAGGTGGACGTACTGGGGACGGCCAGTGAGGTAGTCCACGATCCAGGAAATCATGGGAGGGTCAACCAGCATGTTTTTTATTTTTTCTCCTAGTAGTGCAGACTGTATGAATGCACTGGAGAAATCAAAAAACTTAATCCTCACTGAGCTCCCGGGCTTGTCCAGGTGGGTGTAGGTACAATGGAGTAGATGAATGATGGATTCATACACTCCAAGTTAGGGCTGGTAGGCAAACTGCAGGGGGTCAAGTGAAGGTTTGACCAGAGGTCGCAGGGATTCCAGGATCAGTCTCTCAAAAGCCTTCATGATGTGTGAGGTCAGAGCCACTGGTCTGTAGTCAAACACACCACATAGCTGGGTAGTACAGCCTTTCAGCACCCCGGGGCTGACTCCATCTGGCCATGCAGCTTTGTATGTCAAATATGTCAAATAAATAGAATTAGATTGAAACAATACAGACTTCCCAAAACTGATTAAACTAACCTGCATGAACAAAATCAAAGTGACCTAATGAACTTAACACTAAGGGGAGAAAATATACTGACTGATCAGGCCACTTTAATTAAGATGGAACACAAAGATAAACATTACTCGCTAAACAATAAATGCAAGCAAAAAAACTCAAGCTCTGAATATAACCCAGCTTTCCACTCAGCCAGTTAGTCAGTCAGTTAACAACATAACATAATAAACTAAATTAAATCAAACAAACTGACTGTTCTCACGGGCATTACACATGCTTTTTTTTAACATCAGGCCATCTGCAAAGCTCAGTACCCTCAGCACCAATCCAAGATAGCATCCAAGCCTGTTCTTTGTTGAGAACATATTCTAGCTTTACCTGCTAGTCAACCATCGGCTTTGCATTGTAGCACTCAACCATCGGCCCTGCCTGGTAGCCTTCAACCATCCGCTCTGCCTGGTAGCCTTCAAGCTTGAACCATCAGCCCTGTCTGGTAGTCTTCAAGCTTCAACCATCGGCCCTACCTGATTGCCTTCAACCATTGGCCCTGCCTCAAGGCATTGGCCTTGCCTGCTAGATCCCAGCCATTGGCCTTGACTGGTACCGTCAATCATCTACTTAGCAATTACCAGAAGCGGTAAAACTGTGGAACTTTTCCTCTTACTATGTCAGAAATATTTATATTGTGTGTTATACTTCAGTGTGTTTTTTCTAAAAACCAAAATGGGTCTGGTATCTCTCCCTTACATGCCATACCACTTACTGTTATACACATAAACTGTTTGATAATTATGATAATCTAACATTTCATCATAGTGGCAGCTATATAATAACCTCAGCTGCACTTAAGCTAAGGACTTTCTTGACTATGGATAAATACAATTGGAGAATCTATAGACTCTTATTGTGTTCTTCTTTAAAACAGCATTTCACTATCAACAGCGTCCCCTTTTATCAGTATATATTTGTCTTTAGATTGAAGGCTGATTCAAATGATAGAAGTACAAAATACAAAGCTTTAATTTAATTGTTGTTATTGCTTTCAGGAAATGTTGAGAGTAATCCAGGCCTGGACACATCTATACAATGTTTTACACCTGCAGATTTTAAACCTAGATCTGCTCTTGGGATTATTCATATAAATGTTCAGAGTTTACTCTCTAAACTGGATATGATAAAAATCTGGATTAGGGGTGTGCGATACCGCAAATTTTGGTATCAATCCGATACCAATTAAATACAGGGTTAGTATCGCCTATACCGATACCAATCCGATACTATTACCTTATAAGGGCAGTCTGCTGAAAAATGCACCATTAAAAAAATCCTGCTGGAAAATCGCATAAAAACGCATTTTTTAAAATGCTTAAAAAAACATTAAAATTGCTACACAACAACAACACAACCAAATGGACATAAATATGAACAAACAAAAACACCAGTATTGAATTAACATCCACATCCAGGACAGTTGTCTTGAACCAAGGCTTAAGTAAAATCCCTGTCATATTAAATCGTTTTAAACACAACCAAACCCACAAAACAGAAAAACACCAGTGTTACATTAAGTGAATATAGCTACAGCATATTTCTCCAGCATATTGCTGTTCTCTTGTTCAGGTTTTTTACAACACTGTCTCCTAATTATTACGTTTGCATACAACTAAACTGCAATCCTGATCACGTTTTTAATCAGAACATATGGTCATGTTGTACTTCCACAGAGTTTTGTGAATGAATGACGCGCTACTATTATAACTATTATTACCGCGAAGCGATGCTGTTTACCGTTCATGACGGAGATGCGGGAGACCCGAGTCCCTCTCTATCACTGTAGTGGTTGTCACCTGTGCGTCACCTATCCCCGCTTAGCAAGTGACTCGTGTTAAACTTTAAGCTAATGTATAAACAGTTTCTGATGAAAATGGGACACTTGATGATTCATGGACAGATTAATTTGCTTTCACTGCTGACGAAGCATTAATTTGGCTCCAGCCACTCAAATCAACGATGAATCAAAAGATGTATGTGATATTGACCAAATAGCGCTATGATACAGATATGTGGACTGTGTTGTCCTCAGTCTCCTAAAAATTATGTTCATATACAATTAAACTGCATCAAAAATAAATTTTCTTACTGAAGGTTTTTGCGACTAGATTACATAATGAACATATGCTCACATATCAGCGTAAATGGCAAATACGTTGATACTAAACATATGAATCATTTGTTTACAGACAACGTATTTTTGTCTACAACATCCTGTTAGTGTAATGAAACGTTATATGCGGCGTTTTCTCCATTTTAAAGATCAACTGTTTTTGCGGCTCCTGCTGGATTTTATATGGATGCAAACAGACCCAAATTGCTCTTTTAATGCTGAAGGTTGCGACCCCTGGGCTAGGGAATGTAAGTCAGGACTAGAGGCAGATTGGTTGAATTTTAGAAAATTGAGAAATTAATGTACCTCTCTCCTCTGTAAAGCAAAATCTGAATTTTATTTTTTAACAGAAAATCTCAAGAACCCAAAGAAGTTTTGGATGACCATCAAATCATTATCTGCTAGATATATTTCAACTAATTTCTCAACTAGTATACTTGTTGATGGTCTTAGAGTTAGTGATAGAAAAGAAATTTTAAATTATTTTAATAATTATTTTATTTCTTCTGGCTTTTTATGTAATCTTAAAATTCCTACTGAAGTTCCATTAAGCATTGAAAGAACTGCTGACAATACTCAGGTTTTCAACTTCACGAGGGCTCTAAAAAAACCTAATTCTAGAAAACCAGCTGGCCCAGATAGTCTCAAACCAATTTTCCTAAATGAAATCCTCTTGGATGGGAAATCTGCCCTTGTTACTCCTCTTCAAAAAGGAGGTGATCCTAGTATTTTAAACAATTACAGACCGATCTCTAAACTCTCAGTCCTGGCAAAGGTGCTTAAATCTCTGGTCAGTGAACAGGTCATAGAATTTTTGGCCACCAGCTCTATTTTGTCTCCAATTCAGTCAGGTTTTTGCAAAAACAGTACTGTAACTGCTGCTATGAAGTTTATAAATGATATATGTACTTGATAAGAAGCAATGTTATCTCTCCTTTTTCATTGACTTTTCAAAGGCATTTGATACTGTTGATCATATTACTTTAATCAAATGTCTTTCAGCTATTGTTTTTTCTCAACAAGCAGTTGGGTGGGTTACAAATTATCTCACAAGCAGAACCCAGGCTGTTCAGATAGAAGCTTCTTCCTCCTTTCTTGTGGTTTTGCAAGTGAAAAAGGGAGTCCTTCAAGGTTCTGCACTGGGTCCATTATTATTCACTATTTATATAAATAATATTGGACATATTATTCCAAATTCAACTTTTCACTTTTATGTAGATGATATTATTATATACTGTGCAGCACCCACTGCTGCTAAGGCCTTTCAGTCTTTACAATTGGCATTTGATATAGTGCAAGATTAGCTTAATCTGCAACTTGTTTTAAATGTAGAGGAAACAAAATGTATATTTTTTACTGCTTCAAAGATGGTGAGATCTTCAATGAATGAGAAAATCTTAACTAGAGATAGAGAACTGCTAGTGTCTACTTTTAAATATCTAGGATTTTTAATAGATGATCATTTGATGTTTAAGGAGCATATTCAGTATGTTGTAAAAAAAACTGAGACTTATTTTAGGGTTTTACTATGGAAATAAATCTTGCTTTTCCTTATCTGTGAAAAAGAAATTGGTGGAAACAATAGGCAAAATACAACCTTTTTGCCTATTATGGACTATGGAGATGTATTGTATATGAACTCCTTGCCTCATTGTCCTCGTATGCTGGATAGTGTATACCAGGATGCACTGAGATTTATTACCAACTGTGGTCACCTTACACATCATTGTGTACTCTATTCTAAAATCAACTGGACATCTTTATATATCAGAAGGCTTAGTCATTGGTATGTGTTTATTTATAAAACTCTTCTAAGTACTACTCCTTCTTACCTATCATGTCTCTTAACAAGAAAACATGGAAGTTACAATCTTAGATCTATGAATATTCTGCAATTTGTTGTTCCTCAGGTATGAACTACACTGGGAAAGAAAGCTTTTCTTTTTTAGATTTTCGGCACCTCATAACCGGAATGACTTGCAATCTAAGCTTCAACTTAGTAGCCCTTGTTACACTGAAGGAGTTTAAAGCCATGGCAATGTCATTGCAATCTACTTTGTCTGCATGCAAGTGTTATATGTGAGAAAATTTTAATGTGTTCATTTAATTTGTTTTTTTGTTGTTGTGGTTGTGGTTGTGCTGCTGACTTCTTGGTCAAGTCTCCCTTGTAAAAGAGATCTTTGATTTCAATAGGACAAACCTGGTTATATAAAGTTAAAAAAAAAACCCTACTACTAGGACTTCTGGGTATCGTGGGGAGGTGAGACATCCACTCTCTCTAAGGTAACCACAGGGGTCCCACAAGGTCCTTGGGCCCCTCCGTTTCTCACTATACACTCGCTCACTTGGTAACATCATTCAATCCCATGGCTTTTCCTACCACTCCTATGCTGATGACGCTCTATTTGTCCTTCCCACCAGAGGATACCACTGTTTCAACAAAAATACCAGCCAAAATCTCCAACTGAACCTATCCAAACTTGATCTTCCCAGGCAGCAACTACACTGAGCAAAACATTTCAATATAAATTGGCTTGGTAAAACTAACACCTAAAAAGTCTAAATCCTTGATGCTTGCTTACAGGACTCTAAATGGATCTGTTTCATCTTATATTAACACACTACTGGTAAGCTAAACTCCAGCACTTTTTTCTGGAGCACCCCTTATTCATGGGGTATCTGATTACAGTCGATTCTATTCTCCTTTGTTGTCCCTGGCTGGTGGAACAACTTACCCTGCCCCATTCGACTGACTGAGACTATCACCACCTTTAAAAAACATTTAAAAACTCACTTGTTTAAAAAGTACTTCAAGTGAGTCTAACACACACACACACACACACACATTCACATCTTCTGCCACATTTCAATTCACATTTGTGTTTTCTCCTTTGTAAGTCGCTTTGGATAAAAGTAAAGTAAAGTAAGACTATGGATCTGCAAAATTGCTGCCATCAAGTTCTAGGCTCTGACACTTGCCTCCTCGCCTGAACAGCCCATTCCTACCTGAAAACCCTCATCCAGGTCTACAACCCATCATACCCTCTCTGCTCGTCTAAAGAACAGGGTACGATCGTCCCTGTATCCAACAGTAGAATATCCTCCAAAAAGCTTTTCAGTTCAGTTGTAGCATAATGGAACTGAGCTAATTAACTCTGCTCATTTAGCAGCCTCACTCTCTGCCAAATGACTAAATAAATATATATGTAGTTAGTCTAAATCTCCTTTCATCTGTTCATCTAAAGGGGTTAATGCACATCAAACCTGATGTGCACTGAGAGTGGTCACTGTTACAGTATGTGTTTGAAATACAGAAGTGTATTGATCAGTCACAACATTAATACCTGGTGTTACATGAATATGTCAAATTTAGTTCAATTTGAAGTAACACCTTATTTACATCAAACAAATTGGATACAGGATTTCAGATATAGGCAAAAAAGAATTAAGTGAATAGATGACCTCTTTAAACAAGAGGTCTTAGTGAAATTTTTCTTCTGTGCAAAACAAATCAGTGAGAATTCCTGAACTGTCACCCTTACAAGAATTGCAGTAACGGGGTTGATCTCATCAATATATAACTGACTTGCTCTTCAGAAATCTCAAAAATAAAACCTGGGACATGGAAAGTGGACTTCTGTTAAAGAGGAAATTTTCAGAAGAATACTGGCTGATCATCCTGTCTGTGAATTGTCCACTTGATTCAATTCAGTTAATATTGTTTAGCACCAAATTACAACAGACCTTACATTGTGAGGTTTAAGACCTTACGGAATAGAAGTATATACAGAAATAATATAGAAAACCCAACAGTCCCACTTGAGCAAACACTAGGAGACAGTTGAGAGGAAAAACTCCCTTAACGGAAAAAACCTCCAGCAGAAGCACGCTCAGGGTAGACGGCCATCTGCCTCGACTGGCCGGGGTGAGTGGAGAGAAAAGAACAATAGACAGTGAAAGAACAATAAACTAATATCATGATACATACAGTATGTCTGCTGAAAGGTCTGTTAGTTAGTGTTCTCTATGAAAATGTGACCTCTTTGTCTAATCTGTAAAGGCCACCATTAATTAAACCACAAATTTGTTCAAACTATACCAGCATCTTGGTTACTGACAGATCACTTAATTCTCCTTTTGTGAAACCATTTCTCTTCTGTTGCCTTAAAGTTGTGGGGGAGAAACCGTGGAACTAGGCATAATGTTGAGATAAGGAAATGTTCGGTAGAACAATAAAATATCCTAGCTGTACAAATGGAAAAAAGAATCACTTGAGAAAAAGAGGCAGAGATGATGAGAACTACTCTCTTAATAGTTGTACACAAAAGCTTGCATTGAGTCCTTCTGATTGCTGATGCTGTAATGTGTAAGTGTAGCTAATAACTGTGCTCATTTGTTTACTGTATCAGCGTATGACAGACTGCTGTCTGTCTGCTTTTCTGTACTGCTTAATAGCTTCCATTGTTCAGCTCTGTGCTGCAATTTCCTTTTTAATTACATTCTCTGCTCCAGGACCAATGGCCCAATGAAATGTTATTTTAAAATAGGGAAATGGCTTTTGGTGCCTGTGTGGAAATGTTCTTTTCTCAGTCAGACTGATGGAAAGGAAAATGTCCTGTCTGTAACTGTTCAAAGACTGCCTGTTAATCAGGACTTTGCTTGTTTAGAGTGTTGTTACTCTGGAGCATATTTTCAGTGAACAGTAAACTCTTTAGTCTGAGACCTAGGTCCATTTATTTTTGGCACAACCAAATTTCTCTTATTTACTCCTATATTCATTCTCTGTGTTTACTTGTACTTATAGAAGTGAGATGCAGTGTGCATTTCCAGTAAGTTGAATATCATGTAAATGAGAAACCTGGTGAAACTCCAGGTAGATTTTTGTTCCGCTGAACACTGCCATGTATGTAGGACAGGAATGGTCTTACTCATTTCCTGTAAATTAAATGTTGTTTTAGTCACATTGTTGTTGTGATGGGGATATGTTGGCAGCAGTAAGATCGGAGTTGATATCTTTAAACATATGTGCTATTTGCTGAGGAAACCCTTACTATTCACCCTGTGGTTTTTGTGGAACTGTAGTGAAACCCAACCATTTCCTCTAGGGTGGGAGCCGTATGGGTTTTCATGGTATGTCAGCAGCAGAGTGAGCACCCTGCAGGTTGTGTTGGGGCCTAAGGAAGTAAGCCGAGGACATATAGAGGGAGGGGGAGACAGAAGATGGACAGGGAATTATCACTGACAGCTGGATGCTGAAACAGTGTGAGGCAAGACGACAATCAGGATGCCCAGAAAAAAATTGTGGGCCCAAGGTATGGCCAACAGCTGTCAAGCACTTGTTCTGGAAGATGAGCATAGATGGTGGCAGAATAGCTGACACATGGCAACATTACTTCAATAACATGTCCTGACCTTATAAATGAGGGTTAAAGGTTAATTTCCATGTGATGTTGTCATTTAACACTGTCTCAATCATGTTGAGATTTCTAACATTACTAAGTAAAAAAAACTTCTCACCATTATGTCATGATGTCATCTTGCTTGATAACTATAAATAAAAAAATTGTCATGTAAACAAGAAAGCAGGTTATTGTAATCAAGTTAGGGGATTAAAGATACCTGATTTCTGTAGGTAGATTTCTTATTGTTGGTAAACATTATTTTTACTGTTCCATCTGAAAAACCACACGGTCAGCCTTTTCTCTTTTTTTTTTATGTTAGGTTGTTAACTGTCTCTGCCAGAGTCAAAATGATCCTGACGACTGTCACCTGGCTGTCACTGAAAAGTTGAGCTATTCTCATCTTTCCCATGTAATGTAGCTTGGCTCCTTTGTCTCTGTCTTCAGAGCAGGGTGTACTGAGCAACTTTCCTTTGACAGTGAATGGCAGATGTCGTTGGTCTAGTTATTTGTCATTTGTAGTGTGTTGGTGTGACAGCGTTAGAAATGTCACAGCTCAACAAGAGAGGTAAACCAAGGCATGCCAAGGTGAAGTAATGCCTTCGACTATGCAAACTTCATAATATCATAAAGGATCTTGTGTGCAAAGTCAACACTTTATAGGAGGTTGAGTAGAATCCTCTACAGGTATGTTTTTTTGCTTTTACATCTGGCTGGTGGATACTGAATACATCTTAACACTGACATCCATCTGCCTGGTACACTACACTGAGTTTTTAACTGAATTATCAGACTTTCTATCTGATTTAGTTCTTAGTACAGATAAAGTGATTATAGTGGGTGACTTTAACATTCATGTAGATATTGATAATAACTGTCTCAACACTGCATTTATTTCATTGTTAGAGTTAGTTTTTCTCAACATGTAAATAAACCCACTCACAGTTTTAATCACAACCTCAATCTTGTTCTGATTTATGGAGTTGAAGTTGATCATTAAATACTGTTTCCCCAAAACCCTCTGCTGTCTGGCCATTTTATAATAACTTTTGAATTCACTAAAATGGAGACATCGTCTACGAAAAAAACTCCACTACAGCAGATGTTTAACTGATTATGCTGTTACCAAATTTAAAGAATTGATCCCATTATCTTTTAATTCAGTGACATGTATCATCACAGAGGATCACAGTGATACTAACTTGACTCCTGTACAGGTTGTTTATCTTGTTTATAATACTGCAGCCTCATTGCGTACAATAATTGATGCTGTTGCACCTCTGAAAAAGAAGGTAGGTAATCAGAGTAGGTTAGCTCCATGGTACAACTCACAAATCCGTACCTTAAAGCAAACATCGCAAAAGCTTGAAAGGAAGTGGCGCTCCGCTAACATAAGTGAATCCTGCGTAGCCTGTAAAGACAGTTTAATAGCATATAAAAAAAGCCCTCCATAGAGCTACAACCGCATACTTTTCGTCACTAACAGAGGCGAATAAAAACAACCTCAGGTTTCTTTTCAGCACTGTAGCCAGACTGACAAAGAGGCATATGTCTATTGAACCTAGTTTTCATTTATCTATCAGCAGCAATGACTTTATGAATTTCTTTACAAATAAAACTGTTATTAGAGAACTATTAGAGAAAACATTAATCACATCCCCCCTGCAACTGGCATGGACAGAACGTGTCCAGCAGTTCTAGACTTGTTTATAAGACCTCATTCTTATTTAGAATAATTCCAACCTGTGGATCATGCAAAGTTAATTTCAATAATTCATTCAGTAAAACACGTGAATTCTTCACGTGCTTACATTCTCTTCATTATTACAATATGAAAAATGCTCCTGCGATTACAAAAGACAAAAAAAAAAGACATGGACACGGAGGGAAATGTGTCCTCTTACTGCGAATATTTAATACTATGAAATATATAATATTTTATAGTGACAGGATTTATTTGAACGGCACTTCTCCTGTGTAAAAAATTTAAATTAGTGCAGGTATGTGTGTGTGTGTGTGTGTGTGTGTGTGTGTGTGTGTGTGTGTGTGTGTATGTTTGTGTCTCTGTTACCCTGGCAACTGAAGCACTATGTAAATTCTTGCTCTCTGATTGGCTGAGTTCATCAAGATGGTTTTGAAGTTCAGCAGCATTTTTTTACAGTATCTGTGTCTATTTTAACTCAATACATTAGTACTCACTTGATCTGTTAGGTACCTCTGTTCCTTTTCATTTATAATCATTTCACACAGACACACGTGACTCCACCCTGAGAATTTTTATTTAAAATGATTTAATATTTGTGTAATTTTGTTTGGATTTAAGACATGTCACTTGGTGTGACTAATGTTGATTCCGATTGGCTGAAGCTTCATCAAAATGGCTCCCATGTTCAGGGGCATTTCTTCCACACACAAACCGCACCATCTCAGTCACGACATGTCCCCTATTGTAATAAGTTGGCATTTTGAGTTACCACCGCAACGTAAATTACCAAAAACCACACAGTATGACCTTACAGGACAGACTGGGGATTCCCACTACACACACATATTATATATCAAAATGACCACCTTGGTCAGCATAGCAATGTAAGTTGCCCAAAAACCACACAGTATGAGCTCACAGGATAGACTGAGGATTCCCATCAGATATATTATACATCAAAACGACCAGCTTGGTAAATCCTGCTTTCTTGTTGCCGACATGGCTTTAAGGTTCAAGGGCACAAGTTGGCAGGCACCTTCAAAGTTTCTCCAGGAACTCTTTGGTGGAACTTATTGGTGCCTGCCACTGAAAATGAATAGGAGGCAATGCATTGCATGGCAAAGCCATTCACCATGCAATGCATTGCCTTCATTCATTTCAATGGAGGCACATATTGTTATCCACCTGTAAACTGGCTTCGTTATTGTGGGGGAGCATGGAATGCTCCCACATTATTGAGATCCTCTTTTCTCTTTATTATAATTATTTCACCCTGTTTTTCGCTTGCCTATGCGTCCTAGACGCTTTGTCGTAGAAATGCCATTCAAACTTCAAAATGTGCGTCTGCTTTAGGACATGTGTGCTATTATTTTTCATCATGTCATCTTTTCAACTTTTATTCATAATTTTTCATCAGGTTTTTTTGCATTGTCGTTCAACTTCCCATCAACTTTCCTCTTTTCATCATCTTTCTGTGTTGTCATCGTTTGTCGTAGAAACATCATTTCATCTTTAAAGGAATCTAGACACTTTCATCTTTTTAACTTTCAGCTTCTTTGTATCTTTTAACTTTTTTGCGTTTGAGCAGTTTATGTTTTGGGTGATTTTTCATCAGTTTTCAACTTTTCCATTAGTGTGTATTCCGGAATGTTGGTGCAGCTAGAGTGTGCCACTCTAAGTCTGTCCTTCAACTTTTATCAACTTTTTTTGCTTGTTTTCTTCTCTTCCATCTTTCATGAACAAATTCTACATAAAATGCTAGGAAAACTTGTCCCCTTTCCACAGACATGCTTCTAATAGTGACAGAACTTGCGGGTTTCTCGTGGCGTGGCCAAGTGTCGACAGCTCATCGTCTGAGCAGCGCATTCACTTTCATGTTAAAATTTCTTTGCCAAGTCTCATCCAAATCAGAGATTAACTGTTTTTGTAAATCATCACTACACCCTCATTTCAATTACTTTATCAAAAGATATCAGTGAGTTTTTTAAGGTGTTGGCATGCTCATGCATGCTTAGTCAATCTAACCAACCGTTTTTGCCTCAGACAGGATTTTGTAGAGGTATTCCTTCCTCTATTATCTCTGTTTGTAGACACATAAATTATACTGCTCTTCAACATGGCAACGTAACTCACTCAGTGTGTGTCTATTTCTCAACTTGAATATCTCTTTATAAGAACACATTAATGAAGGGGAGCTGCTTGTGTGCGTGTGTGTGTGTGTTCTTTTGCACACTGTGTCTTATAGTTCATTACGTTAGTATTGACCTGTAGCAGCTGTTGCCAAAGCCCTGATCTTCTCTACTGACTTCAAGTGTACTCTGTTATGTTAATACTCCTTGTGTCAGACACACTAGCCTACACACACACACACACACACACACACACACATACACACACACACACACACACACACACACACACACACACACACAC
>JAUYWH010019362.1:0-16755 GCA_034779795.1 Ctenopoma multispine
CTTTTTTACCGTCACATTCTCTACTTGCCTCTTTTTCTGCCGTTTTTCTTTTGACTGTGATAAACTTCTCCATCTCTCCTCCTCCAGCAGCGCTCTCACTCTGCACACTGGGAGACCCGTCTATGTGTTTGTTGTCGGTCTAATTCTGCTGGGTTAAACAGGCAGCCTGTTGATTAGTTTGAGCGCTGCTGCCACCTAGCGACTTGGGGTGGTTTTTGCGTTCCAGCATGAAAAAAAATGATAAAAATAATGGATTCTCATCCCCTCGACCACCCTCGGCGCGCCCCACTAATTGAGAAACACTGCTTTAATGGAAGAAACCTCCATCAGAACCAGGTGGGCTGCCATCTGCCTCGACTGGTTGGGGTGAGTGGACAGAGGAGAGAGAAAATAACAGCAGGTAAAAAGAGATCAGTACAACAACAAGGAGATGCAGATGAGGCACTGGGCAGGTTGGTAGGACCAGCAACCACAGCTCCAGGGTCGAGGATACCTGAGGAAAGATACAGAGAGAGAGAGAGAGGATAAGCCACAACTAGGGGAGAGAGAAGAAACAAAGTTAATAACATGCAATGATGTCATGATAGTAGACAGAGAGAGAGAAGGAGGAGAGGAACTCAGTGTAATGTGGGAGGTCCCCCTGCAGACTAAATCTATAGCAGCTTAACTACTGAGTACCCTACAGTACTGAGTACCCTGAGCCTTTTGGATAAGATTTATCAAATCTTTTTGATAAGATTTATCAAAAATGAAAGTTTTAAGCCAGACACCAGACACCCTGTCTACCTTTAAGACTAAAGGTAGGGAGGGTGTCTGCCTCCAGAACCTGGATTGGGAGCTGATTCCACAGGAGAGGAGCTTGATAGCTAAAGGCTCTGCCTGCCATTCTGCATTTGGAGACTCTAGGAACCACAAGTAGACCAGCACTTTGAGAGCGAAGTGCTCTGCTGGGATAATGAGGTTCTATATGGTCTTTAAGATATGTTGGGGCCGGATCATTTAGGGCTTTATATGTGATGAGAAGAATTTTACAGGGAGCCAATGAAGCTAATGTAGGAGAAATATGATCTCTCTTGCTATTTGCAGTCAGAACTCTGGCTGCAGCATTCTGGATTAACTGGATGCTTTTTAATGCATTAAAAATGCCACAACAACATTGGGACATCCTATTAGTAATGGATTATAGTAGTCCAGTCTAGAAGTAACAAATGCATGGACTAGTTTCTCAGCATCACTTTAAGACAGGATGCTCCTAACCTCAGAAATATTCCTCAGATGGAAGAAGGAAGTTTCAAGCAAGTCCAGTTGCTGCTAAACAGCATGTCTTGGAATAACAACACAGATGATGGTGAATCTTCACATACAATTAATAAATTATGATATTCATATTATAGACATTGGTAAAGAAAATATATTTGTTTTATGAAGCCTCAACTCAACACTTGAGACAGGGTATAATGTTAGCATATAATGTATATAATGTTACCCTACCCCCTGACTCCAGCAAGTCAAACTGAAATAGCTAAATGGAATTTAGCCTATTTTAAAGCCTTCTATCAGTGTTTAAAATTCAAGTATCCAAACTTTCTTCAGTGGAGGTGTAGAGATTAGTTTGTTGTTGGTTCTAACTACTGATAGTCTCCCTCATATCTTATGAGACATGACTGATTTAAGTGAGCCTGACAGTCTTTTTTTCTTAAAAACAGCAGTTTCATTTGACCTGAAACCAGAACAAAACTAACATTTTGTTGAACACTGAAGATTGAGACCAGAATTAACTGATTACAACCACTTCGATGTTTCCAAACTTAGTATTTTTGCAACTGCAACAAAATCTTGTGATTAAACTTAATGATAATGTATATTTATTTAATATGAATGTTTCTGGCCAACATAATAAGCATTTAAACAGAATGATCAGCTTGGCTGTGATATGACACAATGTTAGGTTGTGTTCCATTTTCTGAGGCTTCTACTATATGAAGCTTAGTTTGTTGATACTAAAGACTCCACAATATCCGCTGCACCACTGTGGATGTCATTTCAAGCTGTCAGTTCCCTTGCAACTATTACACCAGCTTCCCCCTGTAGAATATCTATTCAAACATTATCATATTCACTTGACAGTGCTGTGTGCCATATATTGTAGAGATGAAACCCACAAAGTGGCCTCCTACACTCGATGATTGAAAATGCTATCTCAACCATTCAATCTTGCGTCTCAATGCTGTTATGTTTGATGAATAGCTGGCTTGACATACAGTTCCTCAGATCTCATTTGGATTGTGGCCTGTAGCTAGAGGGCCTGGCGCCATTACACTCTGGCAGAAACACACGAACGCATCACACAGATACATGCACAGACAAACATATAATCGAATGCCTTCAGACAAGCACACTGACACACATTAAATACTCATTTGCATCACTTAAAGTCTAATTTAGGTCATCTGCCTTTTTTTCTGCCAATGTCTTCCTCTCCAGTCAAAGTAGAAGACAATAGAAAATTGTGGACCAAGTTAACAGCTGGTTTTCTGAGAATTGCCACTCTCTTAACGCTCATAAAATGAGCCCCATCTCCTTACGGACACCAATTTGTGAGACAACACACATAAAACTCAGTGATGGCCCTGTGGATGAGATGGAATGTGCTGAATACCGATATCGTACTCCTGCAAAGTTCTCTCATCTCAGCCGCCCACGCAGTGGCGCTGATTATACAGCAACATAACAGATGTTGGTTTTACTTACCTCTCCCACACACAGCTATACCAGCCACATGGACTTGTTCACCACGACAAAGTCTATTCTGATAGATCACTGCCTGTCGACAGACTTTGTACAAACTAAGTAAGTGTATGTGTGTATGTGTGTGCGTGTGTTTGAGAGACAGCATCACAGAAAATGTGTATGTAGGAGGATAGACAGCGATTTATGAAACTAAAGGAAATATGATTTTTGTGTTATGTGTGTGTGTGTGTGTATTTGTGTGCGTGGGAGGCTAACTTTTAATTAGCCAGTTAAGTTCAGAACTTTGACTTTAGCAACAGTTTGCAGACGAATACACTAGGGCACTGACACTAGATGCTGACCAGGAAAACATTATTGATCTATTTATTAACGATGATGTTTTTGGCTGCTCCAATTTTTATTTATTTTTTTTCGGAGTCGCCACAGCTGATCATTACCGCATATTAGTTTGGCAGGGATTTTTACACCGGGTGCCCTTTCTGACGCAACCTTCCCCACCGGGCTTCAAACAGGCAGTAGGGAAAGACTGGGACGTGATAGTTGACAATTGCCAACTGCCCTCACCACTACACCACCAGATGATCTACCTATTAGCTCTCTCTCAATTTTTTTTCTTTTAAAACAGAGGCAGGAACAAGTTCAGTTCCTATAGCTGCAATAATAATAAATGATAATAGTCATTCAGATATCTGAAACAAGACAGAGAAAGTCAGTAATATCAAAACGCATTTGACCATTTACAGTTATCTTCTAGTTATCTAGGGACTTGGTCAAGGTAAAAAAAACAATTTGGACTGGTTTAATAGAAAATCATTTGGAATTTAGTCACTTCAGACACAACGTGTTTATTATCCTTGAAACAAAACCAGTCTTTCTCTAACCTTAACCAAAATGCTTTTTTTGCAAAAACCCAACCACACACAGGACTCTGGATTCAGACTCAGGTATGCTCAGTATGCACCCCAACCACCTTCTTGCAAGTTTAATTCATTCATTAAATGCATTGCATAATATAGTATATTCTGTAGTGATATAGTAATGACTAGTAAAGTCCTGGCCTTGCCTAAAAGGAACTGCATATTCTAGTGTGTGTCTTAAGCAATAATAATAATGGTTCAACCACCAAGCTTAAGAATAATAACAAGTCGTAATGACACCCCCCTCCCCTCCCCTAGAAAAACTATTGTTAGCTCAAGCTACACCTTCTACTTAGATTCAGATGTAGGTGTTAGGTTCTTACCTTAAAGCCCATGCTCAAATAGATATGCCCTTATTGTTATTGTACAAGTACAATGAGATATCATCTGGAACAAGCCAGAAGATGCAAAGAAATTATTTAATGCAGTATAAAGTATAAAAGTATAAAAACATATTACAAAAAAAAAAAAAAAAAAACTATGAGCCATATATGAACATTTATGATACCATATATACATGGTGAATAAGGTGCTGGTGGAGCATATACACACTGGATGGGATATATAAAAATGTAAATTGCATGAGCATTGAACAGAGGTGTGAATATTTCACAGGAATGTAAATATAGTCACTGTGCCGAAAAGAAAGAAAATTATCCTAATTATCCACAAACCAGAATCTAATATCCTCCTAAGCCAAAAACTCAAAGTCAGTAAACTGTTCAGAATCCAGCACAGTTGAAACAGATCCAGAACTTGAGAGAACACAGAGAAGCTCAATCCCAGAAGGTCCAGAAAGCAGATTCTGTCACAAAATTGGGCCATAGGCAGATATCAGAGATCCAACAGACAAAAGCGTGTCTACAGCCAGATAAATCAGAGACTGTATATACAACAGCAGACTGGGTTCAGGCAGGGTCAAATCAATAGGGCAGAAGTGAAAAAGTTGGCAAAATGTCACCAGAGTAAGTGGAAGCAAGTGTAAAATTCAGTCTTATAATTCATCCCCCTGACCCCCCACCCAAACATTTACCATCTCAACTAAATGCCTTTAACCCAAACCCAATAACTTAATTCTAACTTTAACTCTAAAACCAAGTCCTAACCATCAGTTGTTTTAAAGACTGATTAGTCTGTCTTCATACCATTGGTTTTAAACTTAACTTTATCCACATAGCTATAGAAAGAAATGCAACACACACACTCCCACACAAAGCAACTTCAGGTTAAAATGGGTGACTGGTCTCCATGGCCTAAAATTAGAGTAAAACACATTAATTATCACAGGATGTCAGTAATCAAGCCTGTTTGCAGTCTCTTTTCTTCTTTTTATTAGGCACTATGAAGATTTCACTCTCCCCACCCCTTTAGACAACATATTGAATAGGGATATTTTTATTCAGGATAAACATGAATTCAGATTTGGTTTTGATGTGAGAATCTGCGCCAATTCTCTTTAAATATATATTTTTTGCAAACCAATGTAAAATTAAAATGTGTAGGCAAACAAGAAATGTTTGACAGTATACGCAGACTGGCCAGTAGGTGAGGGCAACGCTCAGAGTCATCTGATAGATCGTCTGGAAGTCGTCTGTCTGAACCCGGCTACCCAGGCCTTGCTTAATACGCTGCCCAGCAAAAAAAAAAGTTGCCACCTATGATCTGTGGTTGCTGCAGTTGGTCAGGTCTAGGTTCAGCAAAAGTATGTGCTCCAAGAATGAGATCAGCTGACTACCTGAACATACTGAATGACCAGGTTATACCATCAATGGATTTTTTCTTCCCTGATGGCACGGGCGTATTCCAAGATGACAGTGCCAGGATTCATCAAGCTCAAATTGTGAAGAGTGTGGTGGCCAATCCATGTGTGAAAACGATGTCCCATTCTCCCTGAACCAGAGTCCAGACCTTAACGACATTGAGAATCTTTGGGATGTGCTGGATAAGGCTTTGCGCAGCGGTCAGACTCTACCATCATCAATTCAAGATCTTAATCACAAATATTAATGCAGCACTGGATGGAAATAAATCTTGTGACATTGCAGAAGCTTATCGAAACAGTGCCACAGCGAATGCGTGCTGTAATCAAAGCTAAAGGCGGTCCAACGACCTTTTTTTTGGCCGAGCAGTGTATGTTTGACTGGTAAACTTTGTGCCCCTGTTGATCTTCGTCTTCGCTCTCTCTCTTTCATTAACTCACTCACACAAATGGTGGTGTAAAAACATCAGTAAGCACTGCCATGGGATATGAAGTTAGATGCTGACAAGCTGGTAATTTATTGTCCCTGTGTCAGAAATCAGTAATGTAAATCTTACCATAATCAACTTCAAACTCACTTCAATCCAGCTTATCATACCACCTTAAAAAAACCCTTTTCCCATTGCTTTGCCAAAGCTCTCTTTGGCAGCAGTTGGTGCGCACCAAGCAGCCCATTCGGACCAAAAGCCCTCATTTCGGTTCGCTTTCTTTGGTGTGAAAGCATCAATTGCACTCGGGTGCGCACTAAATCAAGTGAACTGAGACCTCTCAAAAGAGGTGGTTTCGGTTCACTTGACTCCACACCAAATGCTGAAGTCTGGTGAGGTCCACCTGGTGAGAACGTGTACCGTACCAAAACAGGTCTAAACGCTATGAATCACATTATCTGACAGCATTAAATCATTTGTAGACTTTAATTTATTTTGTTAGAACACGTAAAACATGCTACAGGTTGAATTGCGGACAAACGTGATGTGTTGAGAAGGTGCAGTGTGTCACAGACGTCTGGACGGATGAATGTGTAAGTGATTTAACATGATAAACAATCACCGGGAGGACGACGGACCCGCGTTAATATTCATCATATAATTATCTCCTCTATTACAGAAATATACAGCGGTCAATGACACAGGATCTACTTCCTGTATTTACTTTTGTTGTTCCCGTGGCAGACACATCTGAACAATAAGAAGAGAGAAAGTTCTCGCATAATTTAAAGTGACACATTTTGGTTCGCTTGTATTTTGCCCTGTGTGAAATGAAACCGAACCAAGTGGAAAATGATACAGTGTTACAAACTAAATCTAACTAAAACTTCACAAGAAACCAATAACGCTCAACTAGAGCTATGTTTCTGGTTTCCTTGATCAATAACTGCGTGTGTGTGCTTTCACTACTATCAGGACTAGAGCTTGACTCCCAAACCCAAGTCATAAAATGTTGCATCTTAATGGCAGTGTGTCAACAGTCAAGGAGACATGATAATGATAATCTGAAGGGAAATGATGAATGCTTCAAGCTGCAAAGCAGAGATATGGTATTGCGCCCTTTCCCATCTTGTCAGCAGAAAACCCAAACTGCACATTTGCAGTACGAGTGTCTGCTTCACTGTGCAACCTCTCAGAATGATGCACAGTCTACATACAGTGAATAGATTCAAACAACACCTCACAGTAGCCACAGGCTTGTAGTGTAGAGGGAGGTCAAGCATCCAGCTAGTGTTGCTCACCTGCAGAGCTTGTTCCATTAACCCATAGCAGAGTGTAAGCAGTTAAGGACACAATAGACCCCACAGCCAGGCACATGGGAAACTCGATAACACCAGGGAAACACAAAGCCACACATCGATCCAGGAGGAAGCCCACTACTAAGCTTTGCTCCCACCTGGACTTGCCACAGTGACAATGTCAGCAGCTGGAGTGTCTCCTTTGGTCCCTCCCTATGTCCAAGACAGCACAGAGAATGGTGATGAATGTAGATGTCTAAGCAAGATTTAGGTAAAGGTTTTGACCTTGTTTCCATCATGCTGGTTCTTTAAGATGTAACAAGAAACATAAAAGAGTGTTTATATCCAAACATTATGCAAGCTCACTGAACATATTTTTTATCCATGAAAATGTTCAATTATTGTGTGTTAATAGATTTATATAAAGATATTTCATATGTATTTCATAGCTAGAAAGTAACTATTACTGTTTTGATTAATTGACAAAGAATAAACATACAATAAATTAATTTTCTACAACAGCTGCAGAATATTCAGCCCTTCTACTTAGCATGTATAAGAGGTGTATAAGCTGTTAATATATGCTTTATAACACATTACAGTGGTTGCAAACAAACATTTTCATAATACGTCATATACCTGGTTGTATACATAGTGGTAATGGTGCTTTCAGGAAGCTGCAGCACATGTGCTGTAAATACGTTCCTGTCTTGTGGTTTCATCACTAATACTGTGTGAATACCGTATCATAAACATAAAAACATCAACTGTGCCTTAGTTGCCATAAGTAGATATAGTATTTTTGCAAATATTGACAGGAAATTTAATGAATTATGTTGGCTGTAAAGGTTCTGAAGATTTGTTCATTAAAAATGTTTCTTTCTATCATAGTTACTGCAGTATACAGTATGAGCATATTTTCAAGCAGACACAGTTAATATACGTCTGGCAGTTAACGTTCAATATTAACATACTGGTATATTTCCTTTTTTTTTTTTATTTCAAGTAGAGAATTTAATGCTCTTTTGCTGGTCTAGAAACCTGATTGCACTATGTGCATCCTGCATCATGTACATGGTGAGAATGAGTCTAATTGTTTTTATGTATTTGTCATATAACAGCATGTGTGCACATATAGTATCAGCACAATGACAGCACTGTTACATTAGGTCACACCAAAATCCTCTGAGGCAAGGGCACAGACGCAGAAATTGACGGACGAGATGAGAAATAGCAAGTGACACCAATATCTATTTTGCCAAGCATACAGCAATTGAATGTGAGCAAGAATACATTGTGAGTTATCACTGAACACAGTAGGCAGCGTGCACTCTGTGTTTACTGAGCAGTGCTTACCATATGCGGCTTCTTTAAGTCTAACAATACTAAATCTTTCCAGGGAATAAACCGCCTTGTCATCCCTTCAGTGAGGAGTGAACAATGTAGCAGCGCTGAAAAGCAACTGCAGGGAGTTTATCGGAGTTACTGAAAGTAAACTGAGAACACCCTCCAAATCGCAGGAACGCTGCAGCTTTTAGAACGGGAAGCGGGGTGGCGTGGGGTGGGGAGGGATTGTTTAAACTTGCTGTGTATTTCAAACAGGCAGACACAATGCTGCCTTTTCTTGACATTCCATTAAAGAGGCTGCTTGCAGCTTCCATACAGGGGGGGGGGAGTACAGAGAGGGGGCTGAGCAGAGCTGCCAGAGGAGAGGAGGGAGGAGGTGGAGCATTGACTTGAGTCATACTGCCATCTAGTGTCAGGCCGGACACCGAAAGGTGCTGTCCAGGGTTCTAGGCATGCACACAAAAACAAATCTCTTTATTGGTTCTTTGTGGCCTGTTATTAGGTTCTGTAAATGTTGGCGTTAGAAAGCAGCTTGATCGACTCCAGGTCACTGTTGTTCAGATTGTGTCAAAACATGGTAACAGATATTTTAGATAAGTCTAACTGCAGGAGCTAAGATTGGTTCACAACCTCTGCCGTGTGCGCATTGAACACCAAACACACTCACGCAGACAGCTTAGCCCCTGCGGGTCAGGCCTAATAGATTGTGGAACTAATTCATCCCCAGTTCAGTTTAGCTGCTAAAGCAACTAACGTGCAGGAGTCTGGGAGCACTGTGCAGCACAGTTCATAGATAGAAATCTGAATATAAAACACAACTAAAATAAGCTGGTGTGCGTTGAAAACACAGGCATTTATTCATGTTAAGAAACAGGACACACACAGATATAGATACAGTCTTTTTAATAAATGTTAGATGTGAGTCAGTCAGTGAGGTCCACATGTCTGATAACAGGTTGAATAATCTGAGATGATGTTTCACTGAAATCTTTATTCAAAAGACACAGTTTACAGAGGTCAGCTGAGCGTTCTGATGTGTCTGCCGTCCTGTAGTGTACAAAATCTATACTAAAGTAAAAGTGAATGTACTTCCCTAAAATGTACTCCACCACACGTATGAGAACCACTTTAAATTATGAACAGGTATTTAAATGACCATTAAATGTGAAAGTATCAGTACTGCTTTAGGAAATACTGCTTTATTTGGTTACCAACTCAGTGTGACACCGGGGACAAATAATCAGATTTTTTGGGGCCTGTGTCACACTGGCCTCTCAACTCTGCAAAGGGTTAGGTGAAATTGTAGTAAAAGCAAAAATAACACAAAAGCAAACACTGAGGTACAAGTAAGTCAAAATTGTATGTAAGTGCAGTATTTGGGTAAAAGGTACTTAATTACTTCCATCACTGCTAAGTACTGACCACATACAATAGCTTCCATTAATTTTTCTGAAGAGCTGAGAGCTTTTTTTTTCTACCATGAGATAAAGAAATCTTCTTGACCAACAGAGTAGTTCACTATAATGTATGTGAGTGAAATGTTCAGGATATTTCTTCTTAGAGAAAACATACCAATGTACAACATTTGAATTTCCATTTGAACTCTCTCTGACCTTTTCTTAGCAGTGTACTCAGGCCAAAATGTCAGCTTTACCAGTGAGACTTTATTGCCAAATTTGGACCATGGGGGGTAATATAGAATACAAAGTAACACTGTTAACTGTTGCACTGTGTGCACGATTAAACTTGTTGTAACTGTTGAAACTAGTCTTGTATCAGTGAAGAATCAGGAGTGGAAACAGTGAATCTGTTAGGGACTATTTTCAGCAGTGGATTAATCCACATTTGGTGCTCGGATGAGCATTTGTGGTGGTGGAGTCAAAATAAACTACAGTGTGTGTGTGTGTGTGTGTGTGTGTGTGTGTGTGTGTGTGTGTGTGTGTGTGTGTGTGTGTTTGTGTGTAGTGGCAGCAGTATTCTGATCTATCTTCTACCACATGTGCTCGCTTTTAAATTTAGAGCTTTTTCCAAATGCATTAAGGTTTCATTCATATTGTTGTATGATAATATCTACACACTATGCTGCATAAACATCTGCTTTACTTCCTTTACATATTGTGTCCAGAGGGATAACTCACATAACTACAGATGAATTTCCTTAGTCTTGATTCCACTATAGGGTTTCAATGTCCCATGATGATCTAAATGCTTCTCTTTCCCGACTGTATCTGTTTGTGAAAATTCTCCCATTTCATAATTTTGTGTATTGGTGCAATATATCAGAGCCTTCAGGAGATATTCACCACTGGTCTACAGCACATAGCCTTTATCATCCCTTTGTGCCTGTCCAGTGTCTCATTGCTCTGAAATAGATCACAGCAGTTCGCCTCCCAAAACACACACACACTTATCCACAGCAGAGGCATTACCCCCACCACACAAAAGCACACACACCCATCACCATCAGTCTTTTTGACTGGAGGGCCTGTGTTTTTCTGAGGTCATGGAAGATCAATGTTGACTCCATGGCGCAATCATCTGAGGAATAAGATTAGCATATCTTAGCGCCGATTGAGTTGTCTCACTGGATGCGGTGGGGAGGGGGTGATTAAGGATTGATTGTCCCAGCAGGAGCAGTTGTGAAATTCAGGAGACAAGGATGGAAGAGAGCAGAAAGACAAAAAGCAGGGAAATACTCGCTTTGAAATGTGGCAGATAAAACCATTTTTTTCCCAAATAAGTAATTTGTCTTGCTCATAATCACTCTCCTCATTTGCCAATTAGAATAATTCCGGTTTATCTTGGTAGTTTGGACCATTATTTATTGTAACGCTCCACAGTTATAGCCAAACATCTGACATGGAATAAAAACATAAGCAAGACTCTCAAATCCTCTCAGTCCTCCCAAGAACAACTAAACTTAAAACTTTCTTGGAGAGGAAAGAAGGAAGAAACTCATGTAGTGTTACAATGTCAGCAGAGTAAAGGGGTGGGTCAACAAAATGACAACCGCGACCACTGTGTTTCTCGTTTCCTAACCATGACCATGCAGATTTATCTGGCCCCAGCTTGTGCTTCTCACGTGTTACATACATTTGAGTCACAGTGCTAACTTTTCAGATACCCTCATAAAGCAGAGCACTGCAACTGTTTCTAACTCTGTAGAGTCGTGATACAGACTCTTCTACGTTGTGGGTGGTCAGAGTCAGAAACAATCTGAAAAAGTCCTGGAAAAGTTCCCTCCACCACAAAAAAAAAACTAGTGCAAGGAATTGATTATTTGTCGGGTTTGTAATGATACTAACTACATATTAGTATTAATAGTAAATATAAAAACAAGACAATAAAAAATGTTTACTTCTTTGACTGACAGCGTCATTTCCTGTCACTCTATATGTTTTTGCTGAGAAACAAACTAACACGATACTTTTTCAGGACCAAACCAGACTGTTTGGGACTGCACCTAAGAGTCTATTAGGGTTCGGGAAATTTGTATTGTAAAAATTAAAGAGCCAGAAATGGTTGCCATGTTCAGCTTTATGGGGTATCTGGAGAGTGAGCACTGAGACGAGTCACAACTCTTCAGGACATTTATTTAAATTATTCTGAAGATTTGAATTATATATTATCCTCATGAGAAGCTGGCATTTGTCCATTGATAGAAACGTATTGTAGTAAAAATGTTAAACAAGTACTTTAACTAAAAATCTTCATCCGTCCCTGCCCTCTCATACTACATAGGAGGATCTCTTGAAATAGCGCCCCTTTGACAGCCGGTGTTGCTTGAAATTGCACCCTAATGGCAGCTCACCAACTGTCACACAACCATCACAGATTATAGGGTTTAGGCACAAAGACAACTGGATAGGATTTGACACACACAAAAAAAAACAAGGCTAGGGTGAAAAGATCAGACACTAAAAGAAAATAAATACTTCTTTAATTTAAAATGATAATTATGGTTTCAATAATAACACGTAGTAGATGTCGTTGAACAAGCATGATTAAAACACACATTTCATACTGGACTTATTGGTCTTCTGTGGGAGAGTCCTAGGTTTTTTGACCCAAATATCCACGGCACAGCAAGAACTTCAGTCAAAATACTCACCGAAGTTTCTCCTTTGTCTAATTCTAACACGAGCAATGACTTTAAAGACTTTCTTTACAGTGTTAACAGGCATCATTCCATGCAGTAATTAAAGTAATAATCAATGAATCTTAGTTCTTGTCTGTCATTTTTTTATTGTCTGTTCCAACCTCTGACTTTAACTGTCACTGGGAACAACAACATGTTCATCCATGCTGTGTGAGAGAAAATAAAGAGCACATCACTATGTCTGTTTGAGAAGCTGTGACTATCATATAAAGTCTTCTGTGCTGTCTGTGAGTGGCTTTCCTCTGGAGTAAAGGTTCTGTGGTGTTCATTTATCATGGACACTACCTGTGCAGTTTCTCTCTTTAGTAGCTTTTACTTTTGGAGTGTGACTGACAGATGCCAGGAGTGATTAGATCCAGCAGATTAAGGTGGACGCCTGCTGCCTGAAATACACCTCTGCAGCTCTCAGATGTCAGCCGTGAAATGAGACAGACGCTCCAAATGAGGGAAAAGCTTGGGCTAATATCCCATTACAAATGCTGTTTACTGTGGGTGTCTGGGTTTAGTCCGGCTGCTCGTGACAGTGCCTGGCCAGACTGTGTACTGGAATGAAAGAGCGCTGCCAGAAACATTTCCCTTGGAACTCACAGTAAGGAAGAATTTGAGGCAGAATGCTGCACAGCTCACCCAGCCAATTCCCTGTCAGTCATGTCTGAAATCTTCCCCCTAATGCAGACTGAGAGGCAGTCACAGAATGGCGCCTCCTGTTGCCGGGGAGTGGCACAGTGCCACAGAGAGCCATCTTGCAGCCAAAAAACAGCAGATAGCATTAATTAGTGAGTCCTTTGTCCTTGTGTTTTTGGATGGTTTCCTTTCCTTTATGGATGAAAGTGGAAACTCTCCAGCTGAGTTCATCATTGAGAGAATATCACACTTTTGGATGTCAACATGATGGCAAACAGTCTCTGAGCGCTCAATGATTACACTGCCGAAAAACGGATTTTTACTTGACACTCTGCACCTTCATGCAGCCTCTGAACACTGAGGCATGTCCTCAGATTCACAATATAATAGTGCATGATTGTGAAGTAATTACAGTCGAGCTTCAAAACAGGATAATTTCATCATTATGACGTCTTGTGTCCCTGCTGGAAGTTGACAACCAGAAGAGTGAAATCAGCATTTTTAATATTAGCAGCATGTTTACAGCACAAGTTGATGAGCAACGGTCCAATCAGCTCTTGAAATTAACTCTTTATATGCTGTTCTCCAACAGGTACATATGCAACCAGTTTGCTCACACTGATATGCTCAAAACTCCAAAGGTTTAATTTGTGAAATGCTTGTGGATTTTCTCTTTCGGTTATATATCCTCTTAGAGGTACAAATGTGAACTTTTCAGAAATGATCTACTAAGGAAAACGCATATCCACAATAAAAGTAATAATAAAGGGAAAAAAATAAAAATAAAGGGAGTTTATTAATCTTTCAGTGGATGAGGTGTATATATACAACTGCAATCCCAACATCCAACGTGCGATTCACGAGCCCAGAGACCATCATCTTTATCTTCCCAGGTTTCCTGTCGCTCTAACCCTGTCCACTGTGACTACAACAATTAGGCATCGTGAGGCATTGTATTCACCAGATAACCCGCAGATGTGACGATAAATACAGAAATGAAAATAAAGGCACACATTTTCTTGAACCAGCACAATTTTATCATGTCCAATTATCACTACAATAAAGAAAGCAACTGACTGACAGCAAATGGAGATGCTATCTTTGTGTCATTTTGCATTACATAAGCAACCGGAGTCGTGCAAGTGTTTTGCACATCAAAATGGGAGAAGTCAACCTTCAGGTAGCCTATAAACAGATCACAACCTGGATGAATTGTAAAGCCACAACCTGGTGGTTTTAATGTTGTGGTGGACAGAGGTCAGCATGGGAAAAAATGTAATGCTGTAATGTTGTAAATGTAGTGAACAAAGCACATGAGGCTGCGCAGTCACAGACTGGTTGGAGTGAACATGCTGACCCCTGTCTGCCACGGCATTTAACTCACCAGGTGATGTTAAGGCTGTATCTGTATAGAATAGAATAAAATAGAATAGACTTTATTGTCATTGTACAGGGAGTACAATGAAATTATGTATCAGTGATTAACTAAGCTACGGGCCAGGTTAGATCACAGATTTACGTTAAAGCACTGCTCTGGTGTGGATTTCTTGTATCGAGCTTAGTGGGTGCAGGGCAGATGCGGGTTTGCCGCAAAATTGGACCTTTGTAGGACGCTAAGCTGAGATGTATCACAACACACGAGTTATTAGAAGCACTGCAAGGTTTGAGGCTTTTCACAGTGAGAGTAAATCCTGTTTTTGGTTCTTCGGCACCTTTCTGTTGAGTCACAAATAATAAAAAAAGACAAATACACATGACAGAAATCCACACATTGACAAAGATGGTGATTTATAACCTTACGTAGGATACTCTAGCTAGCTCTAGCACTAGGACCGTTAGCAGATTACCAGTGAGAATTTTGTTGACGATCCGTTTCATTTTAATGTGGAGGAGCCAGGACAGTGACAGACATTTTGGCGTTAAAAACAGAGCCTGAATCAAACCTGGCACTGAAACAAAAAGCTGTGCTGGCGCTGGAAGAAAAGAATTAGAGTACTGGCCACACTGAAAAATAAAAATTTTATAAAAAGAAATAAATAAATAAAACTTTTTAAAATCTGATGCATCTTTTATTTATGTGTGTGGTTTTCAGTTTCAGTTTTCTGTTGCTGATGACAGGGGTTGGAGGGCAGGGTGTAGAGCAGGATTTACATACTGAGGAGAGTGCCTGTCTCTGCTGTGTCTGGCTGCTGGTCAAGCCTCACACAATTACAACTCTGAGGTCAGCTGGAACTTTTCAAACCTAATCCTAATCCCTTAATTCTTTCAGTTTCAGAACCCTGCTGATAAAGCACAAATCTCAAATGTAGTACGTCTTGCAGAAGTTATTAACAGTTCCCATTAACCATAGATTGTAACACTACACTTTTGTCATTTTTCATTGTGTCCGTTGTATTATTGTGCAGCATTTTCTTCAGTAATAATACTTCTTCAGTGCCACTAACTTTTTCAGGTAGTAGTAGAAGAAGTGTTTATCATAGTGACATGATTAGCAGTTGTTATCAGTAGTTTCAGGATTAGATGAGATTATAATCACTGTCTGCTCCAATGGAAGGTGGTCATGTCTGATAATGATGTGCATGATTGTCAAGTTCAGAAGCAAACACTGATTATATTTTTTTTCTTTTTAAGCCATAAAATGCAATTAAAGAGTGCTGATCGTACCCTGAGTCCAAAGAGATCAGTGTTGGTGGCCTCCTGGAGACACCATGTTCTGTTTACCACGTCAGAACCACTGTCTGTCAGGCTCCAGCCTGCGCGCCTGCTGTTTGTTGTCCCTTCTGTTGTTGTTCTCTGTGCAGTGGTGTGATAAGGGCTGCTTGGGAGCTGATCTACACCTAGCCTCAGTGTTCAGGCTGTTTGCTTGTGATGGTGAGTCAGCCCCACTGCAGGGACAAGACAAATGCACAGCTCTGACCTTGTGACCCCTCAGATCACTGCTTCTTGCCTAGTTCCCATCTCTCTTCCTGTGTTTTTTTAGCTTGAACTATAAATACTTCTCTGTACTAGCCAGTTTTTTGCCTTGACTCTTGTCTTAGTGATGAAATAGTGTGGTCTATGCTGTGATGCCTTTTGCTTTTTGTCATGATGCACAGTTTTATCTTTTTAGGTGCTGCTTAGCAAAGGCACCCCCTTCTGAAACTATGAGTCGATTTATCAAAGAAAACACAAGTGTTAAATATTATATAACCTAATACATTTCCTTTGTAACACTGTACTGAGTCTGCTGTAGGTAAACAAGGTATCATCATCACACGGATGAGAACCAGGGGAGTTATGAGAGGAGGGGAAGGTCAGGTGATAAAGGTCAGGTAAAGGTCCCATTACTCTGAAATATGGACCAGATGCATTTTTCAATTATATGAGCAAGTTACAGTACTTTGTACTAGTTTTTGTATTCCATACATGGCTGGGGTGTCTGAAAGACTGAAAAGGATTTTTGGAAAACACCACATACCTGTCCACTTCAAAC
>JAUYWH010019363.1:0-16691 GCA_034779795.1 Ctenopoma multispine
ATCTATCTATCTATCTATCTATCTATCTATCTATCTATCTATCTATCTATCTATCTATCTATCTATCTATCTAGTCAAAGCGAGATTTCATTCTGCATAGTATACAGTACCACATACAGAATAGTTGGACCCTTTTTTTGGGGAAAAAGCATAAAATGAGCAGCTGATGAGTGATTCCTAGATTGCTGTGCAATATGTGCAATTTATAATTTATTCTTTTGATTGTAATGTTTTTTTTTTTTCTCTTCCAGACATGTCACTAAACTCTTCTGCCTTCTCCGGTGATTCCTTTCTTCCCTCCTCCATCAAACTTGCTCTCCCTTTCGGGTTGGATTGCTTCATGGCCAACCCAGGTTACTCAGTGTTTATCAGTTATACTATCACCATGCTCATCCTCCTCTTCCCTCTCTGCATCTTTGTCCTCTACCGTGGTCTCCAACGATGGTGGAAACAGCGTTCCTCCATCACAGCCGTAACAACAAGTCACTCCAACAGCTTTGCCTACCACATGGTCACAATGGAGCTAATGAATGTTTTCGGGAGCGTCCTCTATTGTTGTTGTATCAACCAGAATATTTTCCCAGTCTTATTGCTGTGGTTCGTTCTTTCTGCCTTCACCTGTTACGGAGAGATGTTCTTTCACGTTCTGACCTGTGTGGAGCACTACTTGGCTGTCGTTCATCCCATCATCTACCTGAGTCTGAGAAAAGGGAGAGGCATCAGGATCAGAAATATCATTATTTGCTGCATTTGGCTGTTTTCCATTATGGGGACATTTATGATGAGTGTAAGAAACCTCTACTTAATTGTTGAGTTGTGCATTTTGATTTCCTGCTTAATCGTTGTCTGTTTCTGCTGCCTTTCTGTTCTCTTGGTTCTGATTCGTCCAGGCCCAGGGAAACAGGGCAAGGACAGGGTAAAGGTTGACCAATCAAAGCAGAAGGCTTTCTACACCATTGTTACCACACTAGGGGTGTTGTTATTGAAATTTAGTTGGAATCTGGTGTGGACTGTGATAAGTATGTTGAATGGAGGTAATAATTCATGTGCTGGGGTCTTGTGTGCGTTATGGATGAATCTCCCTGGCAGTCTGCTGTTACCTCTACTGTTTCTACAAAGAGCAGGGAATTTAGTGTCTTGTAAAAGCAACATCAAATTAGAAGTACAGTTTGCAAACATGAAAACACTTACTTGAAAATCTAAATATTGCTACACAATGATAGTAAGTAAGTATACAAAATCACAGTCTTAAGTACATTTCTAGCCATTTGCAATATAGCTATAAAACAAGCACAAAGACATACAATTCATGCCTAATTACTTTTTATGAATAAGTCCAAACTTCCCACTTACACATTTTATAGTATTTAGTACCAAAGACAAAACAGTTTGCAAAAATTTGAAAATATATTGAAATGTTTAATTCAGTTTATTTTATTTTAACATTCATTGAACATTCAGATTCACCATATTTACATAACACATTTTCATTCTTCTAATAGTATAAATGTATTTGTCCCTCCCCCCTTTGTATTATACATTGGTCACTTTAAACAATTTTCAAGTGATTTCAAGTGAAGAAAAGTCAGAACAAACAAACAAAAAAACACAATTTCTTTCAAATAAAGAGTGGACAAAATATAAAAAATTTTTACAATTTAAGGAAAACAAAACAAAATAACTATGTCTGTATTTGCTGGGTTAAATTGGTGTTCTTCATCCTTATATTTGTTTAGAATTTGTACTTTATATTTTAAGCTAGTAAGTAATTTTTTCCAGCTGCTCCCTGTTCAGGGTCACCACAGTGAATCACTCTGCATGTTGATTTGGTAAGGTTTTACATCGGATGCCCTTCCTGACGCAACCTATCCAACCACGCTTCAAACTGGAACTTGGGAAAAACCTTAACGTGACAGTATAAACGAGCTTAAACTGATTTATGTTTTTGCTTTTTTTTTATTTATCTGCTAAACTGTTAATTTTTAAATTCAGTTTGCCTCTTAAATTATATCCCTCTTCTTTCTCTATAAAGACTCTTTATTTTGAAGTTATTTCTCGATTTACATATTATTAGATTCTGTTTTAAACAGAATCATGTCTGGGAATTTTTTAGCTTGCATTTCTATAAAAAGTTCATTTTTATGGTGCTAATATCCTGCATTATTTGTCAATCTGATTGTCCTTTTCAGCATTATTTGCATTGTTTGTATAATACTTTTGTATGTATTTCCCCACACCCCTACACAGTAACTCAAATATAGTAACAGTAATGTAGAGTATAAAGTATAAAGTGCTTTCTGATTAAAGAAATGCCTTGTTTTCCCCAGGACGGAGATGCTCAGTGCCAACTTTCTCTGAACATATTTGATGTGTGGTTTCCAAAAGATTTTGTGGTCTAAATTTTTATATAATTTACCATTTCTATATTTAAACTTTCAATACATAATTCTACTTCTGTATTTATACTTTCTTCTTTTTTAGTTTCTCTGTATTTCCAAATAACATAAATTAAATTTTATCTAAATTTAACAACAATTTTTTTTATATAAAAACCTTTAGTTTATTTATTTTCTTTGTAATCACCTCCAAAACCTGTCACAGTTCCACACCAGTACAAAAAACTTTTCTATTATCTGCAAATAATACAAATTTTAATATATTTGATACTCTGCAAATGTCATTTATATAGATAGAAAACATTTTTGGACCTAATGCTGATCCTTGAGGTACCCCACATGCAATATTCACAAATCTAGATTTACACTGATTTATTTGTACAAATTGTTGCCTGTTCATTATATAGTTCTTTATCCAGTTCAAACCATACCCCTGAAACTATACATTCTTCATTTTCCTAATCAGTGTGTCAGGGTTGACTGTGTCAAATGCTTTCTAGAATTCCGCTAAGCATTAGAGGAAAGTATTTTAAACATTTAAATTTTTTACTTAACTGATGCTACAGTATGCAAACCTGTTTGAAATTACAGTTGGTAACACTTAAACCCAGACAGACAGGAAAACTGTGACCAGAAGGATGAAATGTTATTTGTAATTATATGTAATTATTAAATAATTTTAATTTAAAATTAGCATTAATGGTGTCATTTAAAATCAATGTTTCACCAAACTGCAGGGGTGATTAAAATAATACAGTATGACAACACTGTCAAATGCAAAGCAGCTATGTAAGTTTTGTAGTCCTCAAATGCTCAGTGTAGGCATGTGATTCTTTAGATTTATTCTAATACTGTTCAATAATATTGTTTATAAGTACAGTTTATCTAAGGAAAAGTAAACACTTAGCTGACAGCTGATCATTTGAGGTCCTATATCATATTACTGTAAATTTCGTCTGGCCTGATCCTGTGCATTACACCTCTTTCTGTTGTCTGCATTATGATTTATCCAGGGTAACAAGGCAGGGAACGAGTAGGGGTTGTGGTGGGAATTTAGAGACTAAAAGTGTTCTTGTAGCTTGTTGTTTCATAGACATCTTACTACTTGTCAACATGTAACAACATGATGCTCCGTGAAGAATGTTTCTCTCTTGTCATTTAGTTTTCAAATATACTCATATTATTTTCTGTCTCGTCAAGATAGTATGCCCCACGTAGCTACTCCAGTGGAGTCTAAACAGTGCTCATTGTTTTTGTACTCTTTTAGGGTCACAACCTCCCACTTGCATTCAGGGGTATAAATGTTTGTTTCACACTATCTGTGTTGATTTTTTCACTCTGCAGAGTGCTCCTGCACTCTGTATGACTGTCAGACTCTCTTTGCAAGAAATTAAATCTATAAAAGACAGACATGTTGTGTCCATGGGTTTTTATTTAATTCAATTCAACTTTATCTATATAGCGCCAAATCACAAGTCATCTCAAGGCACCTTACACAGAATAAATAAATATACAGAATATTTTTAGAAAACCTAACAATCCCACTTGAGCAAGAACTAGGCAACAGCGGAGAGGAAAAACTCCTTTGACAGAAGAAACCTCCAGCAGAACCAGGCTTAGAGTGGGTGGCCATCTGCCTCAGCTTGTTTAATCTCTTACCACAGTCAATTATGTAAAATTTTTCCATAACCATTTGACAAAACACTGAGATCTTTAACACAAATTCTCAACTTAGTACTGTTTAATCATATTGTTTTATTAGTGGATTACATATGTTTTTGATATGGATAAAGAATCTGAAGTGGTACTTTTATTTTTTAGTTACCCTTACCCGTAGTGATAGAATGACACTTAGAACACAGTAACTGCAGCTGGACTGATATTGTTGAAAAAGGTGAAGGGGTTAACTTAATTCTATATCACAACCATATGATATATTCAAGTAAATAGGAGATGTTAGAGAAATGTTATTGGTGATTTTCAAAAATTTCTGTACTTGCATTTAATTAGGTGTACTTGCCTCAAAGCGGAAGGTGCATAAACATACAACTTTTCAAATGTATGTTGGTATATTTTCCATTACAGTTAGTGTTTACTTATCATTTGGTTATTCATTTGTCTGTTTTCAAAGTCATAATTGTTTATGCAAATAAAACATATTTGACATGGCAATGTGGAGCTGCAGTAAACAGTGAGTAGGAGGTGTAGAAGTTCACATTGTGGAGGTGCAGAAAGAGCAGACTTAGAAGAAACAAATACAGATAAGGTTGGTGTTGTTACTTTTCACACACACACACACGCACATATATATATGTAAATTTGTAGATAGTCTGTGGGAGAACTGGACAATGCAGAAATGTTAAAGGGGGCCTTCTGATTTTACAAATCAATCAGCCATCATGTTTTGTCTGTTCATTCACAGACATTTATATTAGTTACAATATTTGACAGATAATTTTTTTTGTGTATTTATTTATTTAATAACAAATCCCCAGATGTTGTATTCCTTTAAACAAAATGACCTTATGTAAATAACATAGGTTTGCTTTTGCCTAACAGATGTGACACTAAAACAGGAATTTCAAGAACTACTTGAACTGACATATTTGATATATGTGGATTAGATGGGATTTATATATGTTTTCCCTTTAATTGTCATATCTTTTGTCTTTCAGATATGTCTGTAAACTCTTCCCTCTTCTCCAACAGCTGCCTTCTTCTTTAGGCCAAACTCCTGTATTTTCACCACATTTATCATCATTACCTTCCTTCTTCTTGTCCCTCTCTGCATCCTCGTCCTCTACCATGGTCTCCATCGAAGTAGGCAACAGCGTTCCTCTCACAAAGCTGCAATAACTCATTCTGATAACTTCACCTACCACTTGGTCATAATGGAACTAATTAATGTCTTCGGGACTTTACTCTGTTGTTATGGTATCTACAAGAATGATATCACAACATTAAAGGTGTGGTACTGTTTTTTCTCTATCAGCTAGGACTAAATTAATATAAATGAATGGGCAGTATAAAAAATAAGTCTATTTAACCCTCTGTTGTGTTCATTTAATGTTAATGGAAAAACTATTATAAATCCATGACAGCACATTTTTCACCTAGTTTTGTGATTTTTGTTTTCATAAAGTTCCTCTTTGTGTTTCTGTTTATGGCCTCCAGGTCCCATTTACCTGAATTCATTAAACTTGTTTTTGAGTTTAAAAAAAAAAAGGTAAATATATAGGTTATTTTTGACTATATACTTACACAAAAACCCTGCCAAATTTGTGAGAGGTTGACCCAGGGGCGGATCTACAGGGGGGCAAGAGGGAACAACTGCCCCCCTGCTTTAGAGCCCCAGCTGCCCCCCGCAAATTTTATGTCCCCAAAATGTAAAAACTAATCGATTGTTTCTCCAAATGTCTCTTATATAAATATATATTCACTAAAAATATGTAATTGTAAATTAAAGGTCCCTGAAAAATGTAGTTAAAGTAAAAAACAAACGTAAAAAGTTACTAAAAGTACAGTAATTGAAGTTATTTTTTTGTATTTATATATTCCTGAATTATTTTATATTTATTCTGGGAAACCTATTTTCCCTCTTGTATACCTAAAATTGTCTTTGTTTTCTTAGAAGAGATAATGATACAATAAATAGTTAAAGTGTATTTGTGGATATTTTGTTGACTACATTTACATATAGGGAATTTTCACATACTTTACTGAGGAGGTCCAGCATTGCCACCCTGCCTAGACCTCTGCCACTCCTTTGGCACCCCATGTAAAATTTTGTTGGCCACTTCTTTAGGACGACTTTGCCTATTTGCACTGCCTTAAAGATGTTCAAGCGTTTCTTTTGCACAGGTACCAGCTCCCTGGTATCAATGGCGTTACATTTTCTCTGACGGATGTCAGATATATTGTGATGATGGATGGATTCTACGTGGATGATGGATTTGCTAGTTTGTCACACTGAAGACATTGATTTGGTCTCAAACACATTGATGCACATAGAGTACAACATGATCATAAAGGATTATGGTCTCTGATTCAGTTTGACGCAGAAACGTGTGGGCATGATGGTGAGTGCAGAAGCCCCAGCCAAGAGAGAGTTACAATAGTCTAGTTTAGAGATGACCACTGCCTGGACGAGGAGCTGCGCAGCCTGTTGGGAGAGGAAAGGTCTAATCATCCGAATGTTGAAGAGGGTGAATCTGCAGGACCAGGAAATCGCTGCTACATGATCATTCAGACTCAGTTTGTCATCAATCCAAACCCCAAGGCTTTTTGCTGACTTTGTAGGTGTTAGCAGTAGCGAGACAATTTGAATTGAGATATTTTGCTGAGGGCAGCTGTTGTCCGGAAAGAGCAGAATCTCAGTTTTGGATAAGTTCAATTGGAGGTGTCGCTCAGACATCCACGCGGATTTCCAGCCTGTAACAACCTCATCAGGATCCTGTTTCTCATCACCGGACTGTTCTGCTTCAGTCGTCTTTGGCCTGAATGATTCCCTTTTTTATATCAAATATAAATAAAAGAACCACAATTTGATGAGAATTATCCATATTTGTTATGTGTGTTCAGATTACCTGTGTGAACATATAACTATTTCTCTTACATACAGTGAATTAATGTATATACTGTATGTCTAAGCCAACACTAATGTAGAGAAAGGTCAGGACTTTTAACCATTCTTCCATACATATGTCCATCACAGAGGATGCCTGAGAATTGATGTAATTTAGTTTTGCCTCATGATGAAAAATTTGATTTTGTTCTCAGACTCACAATAAGAATTTACCATCATCCTGACTGTGAGTGAGCATGGAAGGATTTAAAAAAAGTCATATAACATATAACAAAATTTCAAAACATCAAATTGATCAGAAATACAGTGTAGACTATATGTAAATGATGACTATTAGGAGCAGACATTAGTCATATGTTTGAATGGCATGTTGTGTTTGCTAAAGCAAGTTTATCAATTTAAAAGACTAGTTAATTAGAAAACTCTATTGCCATTATATTAGCACAGCTAAAACATATATGTTTTCAGGACATTTCTCTTTATACACTGATCACACAACGTTAAATCAAACTGGTGGTTTTAATGTTGTGCAGGACAGGAGTCAGCATGAACAGTCTGTGACTATGCAGCTCCATAGGGAGCAAGCTATGATATCATCATTATAATGAATATAATCAGATTTTATTTGATATCAGTTTACTTTACTTAGATGTTTTTTGTTTTTTTTTTGCTAGGAACAATTTTAAAACACAAAATAATAAAAAACAAAAAAAATAAATAAATAAAGATTTCACAAGATCATGTTATACCTTACTTTATATTACACAAACGTTTTTTGAGCTTGCTTGTTGCATAGACAGCCATGTTTAATGAAAATCCAACTTTCGGATGCGTCTGGTTACAAAATCATGCAGTCACTACTCTATAGCTATCATTAGCAATAAACTTCATATGGTCTAGTTTAATGTAATATACATTAACTCAATCAGTTATAATTAAAATAATACAATTAGTTACTGTAATCTCATTAACTAATATTCTTATTATTGTATGTCTCATCCTTCATTCCTCCTTCTCTGCTCTGATCCATGTCCTGGTTCTGTGTTATATTTGAGCCACTGCAGTTTTCCTGCTCTGTGTAAAAACAGCAGCGGCATAACGTAACTGCTGGGGACAGTACATGACATCCCAAATACCTGTGCTACACACTTGGCATCGTAGCTCGGTGCTCCTGTCACCTCCACCAAAATACAAAGCAGGTCCCCTCCAAGCTTCAACAACAGAGCTCCTGTTATGATCGTGATGGTGTAGAATGCCCTCTTCTTCTGCTGGTGCACCGCCTCCCTGTTCCCACCTCCTCCCCCAGGGCCTGGACGAATCAGAGCATGAAGAACGGAGAGGCTGCAGAAGGAAGTGACGATGACAGAGAAGATCAAGAGGATGGTAAGTGGAACTGAGAGCACACTAAAGTCGTACAGAGCTGTTAATCCCACCCATCCAAAGGAGGCAATCCAAACGCAAATAAAGCTGATATTTCTCATTCTGACTGCTGCTGCTTTCCTTAAACCCAGGTAGATGACTGGATGAATGACAGCCAGGTAGCGCTCCACAGTGGTGAGACTGTGCAAAAGCATCTGTCCAGGTGTGATGATACTGTAAATATAAATCCCCACCATCTTAATCCGTAGTTTGTTAGCGTAGACACCATAACAGATAAAACTGCTGCCCAGCACGCCGGTCCATGTTGCCTGTCATCACAGCGGTGGCAGTGTGTCGTTTGTGACATCTCTTCAGGCCCAGGTGGAGGATGAAGATGCAGAGAGGGAGGAAAAAGATCAAGTAGGATGCACATAATGCAGTAAAGATATGAGCGCTAACTGTGAACTCAAAGCACAAAAAGGGAGAGATGCTAAATAAAGAGGGGGAAGTCGAGTTGAGTGAGAAACTTGGGAGGGTTGAGAGGGTGCTATTTGCTGACATACTATTTGAAAAAGAGGAAGGAAATAAATACACAATGAAAAGGAGATGGGAGACAGAGAATGACAAAAGTTACAAGAAGAGAGACATAACAAAAATATAGTCTAATGGGTCAACTACTGTATTACTTTAAAGGCTCTGAAAACCAATTTTCTGCCATTGCTTCTCCAGCAACCTGTAATAATTTTAGCTTAGGTCAGAAGTTTTTGGTTTATAAAACCCTAAATCCTGCAACACCCTTTAATCCATTCCATGTATTGATCCACCCTAAATATTTACATCAGTCATGTTAATTAATTTATTTGTATTGTATTGAGGAAAATAAATAACAAAGTTTGATCTGTTACCAGGTTGTAAATTCCCATAAAAATATATCCCTAAAAACAAACCACTGTGGTTGAACTACAATTTAATTACTTAACATAATAAGGTCTATAAAAGGTACTTACCTTTCCAAGACCTTTTAATTCTAATTTTAATTCTCTTTTCGTGTGTCCATAAATACAGGACTGGTGTACAAGACTATCAGCTTCAAATAAATGCAAGTGTGTGTGTGTTTGTGTATTTTCTTCTGCATTTGCATGTTAATGAGAGATAGCAGCAGACAATGTGGGCTTATTGCAAAACATATAATGATACATTATATTGTTACTTGTGTTAGGCAAATTTTGTTTCCAGATAAGTACATAGTCAAATAAGACCACCGGTTGAGCTGCACATCATTGGTAGGGATTTATCAACTTGCCCAAAACCAAACACCAACCTGTTATCTATTAAAAAATGATCCTGTGGACACTTACAAGGTACACACACAAAAATACAATTTAAACATTATTAAACAATATGATATAATATACTTAATGCAGACACTAAATTGTCCGTAGGTGTGAATGTGAGCATGCGTGGTTGTTTGTCTGTACATGTCAGCCCTAGACTGGCGACCTGTCCGGGGTGTACTTCGCCTCTCGCCCAAAGACAGCTGGTATAGGCTCCAGAATATAAGAAAATGGATGGATGGATACTTAATGGATACGCAGGCACCACACACACACATGTTACATGATCCTCTAACAGCATAGAGTTATGCAACATTTGCAAATGATGAAAGACTAATAATTTCTAAATAAAATCATATTAAAATTGAGATGCTGCATTTGATACAAAAAGTCAAGATACTTTACAATTGTCAGTTATATAACATAAAAAAGCTGCTACATTGAATGAAAATAGTGTGATCCAAGACCAAACCACTAAGCTTAAGGAAGATATAGAGTGTAAAGGAACTATGGATTCTGGTGATAATGTCTTGTGGGTTTGAACCATGGATCACACTCCAGGAGAAGTGGAAACTTCAAAACATTTAACACCTAAGAGGGGCTGACCGGCTGGGAGTTCGACCCTGGATGAAGCAGTAGAACTGGCACTGCAGATCAATCGACGCTTCATGGACAGGCCTCGCCCAGCCCCTCATCACCTGTGCCCCTCCTCAGCTGCTCCCACTCTCAGACCACCCTTGCTTCCCTCCACCTCCAGTGAGGCTGCCTTTTCAGCACCCGATGAGCCCATGGAGCTTGGATGACTGGCAAAGAGGAGCGAGAGCACCACTTGTGTGAGGGACTCTGCGCCTACTGCAGGTCTGCCCAATATTGCCACCTGCAGTGCCCTCTGCGTCTGGTAAACGGCAAAGCCAGGTAAGCATCGGGGGATCTTTACCTGGCCTGGCTAGTAACACCCTGTTATCTCGTTTCTGTCTCATGGTAATTTTTCAACTGGGACACGAACAGGTTGAAATCAATGCCCTTCTGGACTTAGGAGCAGGTGACAATTTCATTGACCGAGGCATAACCTCCGGCTTGAAAATATCTCTGAAGCCCCCCAGCCTGCCAACCTTGAGCTAATCCCACCAGCCTACCGGGACCTCGCCCAGGTCTTTAGCCAACAGCGAAGTACCACCCTGCCTCCACTCAGAGACACGACATTTGACGTGGCTATCGACCTCCTCCCAGGCACGGTCCTGCCTAAAGGTCATGTGTCCTCCTTGTCTCCCATGGAGAACAGGGCTATGGAGGATTACATCACGACAAGGATTCATCAGACCCTCAACCTCTCCAGCTGCCATTGGCTTTTTCTTTGACCCAATCCCTGGATCAACTTTAGGGGGATGAACAAAGGATCAAGGCTCGTCATCCTCTCCCTCTTCTGTCTTCTGCTCCCTTTCCCAAGCCTCTATCTTTACAAAGCTGGACCTCCGGAAACACCTACAACCTGTTGCGCAACCGGGAGGGGGACGAGTTGAAGACTTCATCACACCTACCGGATACTGAGAGTACCTAAGTAGGAGTAGCAATGCCGTTTGGGTGGGGCAACATGTCCTGGACATGCTGGGCTGGTCGGTCTTTGTCTACCTGGACGAAATGCCACTACTCCTGAGGCCTGTGGTCAAGAGATTGCTAACCCAACCGCTGTACTGTAAGCTGGAGAAGTTCTCCCTCCACCGACCCCTTAGCCCATCCTGGATGCCCACCGAATCAATTGCCTGTTCGTTCCCACCCCATGTTGCCAGGAGGCTATGGTCTTGGCCCACTCGTCACTGGTGTCCAACCATCCTGGCATCCATCAACCGACTGTTGGAGAACTCCAGCCTCTCTCGGCCCCTTGTCGCCCTGCTTGCACATTGGGGTGGACTTTGCGACTGGACTCACGATGTTATCCTTCCTGTTATTCCCTTGAAGGATAATATCCTGATCATCTTAGTCCAGTTCTCTAGTTTACCTGGTGGCCTTGTCTGGACTCCCCTCACCCTCCCCTGGCTTCACTGTGAGACGGATCCTGGTGTCCCATCCTTTGGTCCAGGGCTTCCAATACCTCATCATCTGGGACAGTTATGTTCCTGAGGAATGCTTCTGGGTCCCGGCCCATTTTTTCTTAGATATGTCTCTCAAGACGTCTCTCTGACCGTCCAGGACCAGGGGATCTTGTCAGGTGATCGCAAAAAAAAAAAAATCAAGATAGGTTAGGACAGAATATAAATAAGTCCACTCACCTGCTCTCTGCTCAGACATTGTTTCTCTTCATGTCCCGAGCTCCAGACCGCCAGACATTCTCTATCTCTCTTTAAGTCTCCGGTACCTTAAGTACTCCTGATTGTTGTCTCTCTGTGTTTCCTCAGTTGGCTAGATTAAATCGTAACACTGATTCCTGGTGGAATCCGCTTCAGTGCCTGGGTGTTCTCACTCCGAATTTATCTGACACGCTACAAGGGCATTTATTCCTTACCCAATCAGTCTTTTCAAGTTTTGTTCCTAATTTTTAAATAAAGTTCTTAATTTCTTGGGTTTCTTAAAAAACATTGCTTAGATGTGTGAAAATAAACCAGAATATAAATTAAGATATGCCAAAGAAACAATACACCAAATATGACATGAACTATAATGTTATAACAAAATAAAAGATGTAAGGGGGGTGCCTCTTTTCAGTCACTGTCCTCACGTTCTATATCATATTGCTGTAAAATTCCTATAATATCTTTGTCTGGCTTGATGCTTTTGCATTATACAACTTTCTGTTCTCTGCATTATGATACATCCAGGGGAACAAGGCAGGTATTCTATATATTCTAAACTGCTGGGATCTGTACTAAATTAAATTCTCAAACCTAGTACTGTTTAAATTACATTGTTTCATTAGTGAAGTACATGAACTTTTGTACTTTAGAACATGTACTGAGAACTGTGATATGAGTAAAGAATCCTAGGTTGTACTTCTACTTTGAATGGATTATTTTTTAGGTAAATGTGTGCACCCTTTCATGCAGTGATAGAATGGCACTTAAAATACAGTAATTGATACACTGATATTGTTGTGTTTTTGAAGGCATCTGTTCAAATTTATATTAGAATTACTTAGTAGTAGTAGTACTTATATGTATATATAGTTGGTATCTCAGTCATATATAACAATCTTAATATCGTCTTAAAATAAAGACAAATTTTTCTCTACTTCCATTTAATTTGGTGTGCTTGTAACAAAGCAGAAGGTTTTAAAATGACTTTTAAAATGTATGCTGTTATTTTTTCCATTACGGTAATTGTTTGCTTATTGTTTGGTTATTCATTTGCTGTTTGGACAGTCATGATTTTTTATGTAAATAAAACTATTATTATTTGAATATTTGAATTTAACATGGCAATGTGGGGCTGCAGTAAACAGTGAGAACAGTAAATACTCAGGTATAGAAGACGACAGTGTGGATACTCAGAAACAAATACAGGTATGATTGGTATTCTTATTTCTTATTCTTAAATCCACAATACTGTGGATGACAGAAATTGACAGAAAACAGAGTTTATTTTTATCCGTTTATCGTACTGCTTAAACCTAACGAGTTACAATATGTGACAGATAAGATGTACTTTAATGTGTGGAAAAGGATTTAAACATTTTTGGATTATTAGCAGATGTTCATGAGACTGGTGGGAATAAAACAAAGTGGCAACAAAAACTTTGATCAATACAAACAAAATAACCAACTGTAAATCCCATTGATTTGTGTTTGCGTAAGAAATGTGACTCACTAAATAAGGAATTTAGGCTGAAGGATAATTTAAACTGATATATTTGATATATGTGTAATAGATGACATTTATACATGTTTTTCCTTTAATTGTGATATCGTTTTGTTTTTTCAGACATGTCAGTGAACTCCTTCCTCTTGTCTAACAACTCCCTTCTTCTTGTCTCAGTCAACACCACAATGCCTTATAGGTTTTATTGCCTAACCTTTGAGCCAAGCTCCTTTGTCTTCACCACTTTCACCATCACTAACATCCTCCTCCTTGTCCCTCTCTGCATCCTTGTCCTCTACCATGGTCTCCAGCAAAGGTGGCATCAACGTTCCTCCCCCATAGCGGCTACAACTCATTCTAAAACCTTCACCTACCACATGGTCATAATGGAGCTAATGAATGTCTTTGGGACTATCTTCTGTTGTTATGGTATCCACAGAGATGATATCACAATGTTAAAGGTGTGGTACTGTTTTTTCTCTATCAGCTGGTATGGAGAGCTGATTTTTCATGTTTTGACCTGTGTGGAGCACTACTTGGCTGTTGTTCATCCCATCTCCTACCTTAGTCTGAGAGAAGAACGATGGATCAGGATTAGAAACATGTTCATTGGCCTCACTTGGCTGCTTTCCCTGGGACTGACAATTCTGGATTGTTTAGAAATAAGTACCTATATTGTGGATTTCTTCCTCCTTATTTCATCCGTTATTATCATCTCCTTCTGCAACCTTTCTGTTCTTTGTATCCTAGTTCGTCCAGGTCCAGTGGAACGAGGCAGGGACCGGGCGAAGATTGACCAGTCAAAGCAGAGAGCTTTCTACATTATTGAGGCCATACTGGCAGTGATGTTGTTGAAATGTGTTTGGAATGTGGTTTGGTTTGTGCAGGCTGTATTGCTACAAGACATAAGTAAATGTATGGGGCTCTTATTATATGTCTGGATTAATCTTCCCAGCAGTTTGGTGTTACCTCTGTTGTTCCTACAGAAAACTGGAACTTTAGCATGTTGCAAATATGGATTAAGGTTTAGGGATTAGATTAGTAGAAATTAATGGGAAATATAAAACAATAAGCTTATTTAACACTCCTGTTGTGTTTATTTCATGTTAAATAAATTTGTGTTCCCATATTGTGATTTTATTTATCTAAAGTTATGTTTTTGTGTACATTACAAATTTTGAACTTCTGCCTTATTGTTTATGGCCTCTAGGCCCAATTAACCTGAATTCATACAACTTTCTTTTGAATGAAAAAAACTGAAAAATATATAGATTATGTTGACTGTGTACTCTAATACAATTTTGTGTCAGTTTAACCAACACCTTTGTTTTGAATTCCCTGTCAAAAAACTGCCTAGTATGATGTTATACGCAACCCCTGTATGGTATTCATACAGGGAATGTTTGTGGGTCTGGTAAACCTGCTTCATTTTAGGGGGTTTTAATTCAGCATAATCACAACAATTTTATGTTAAAATACTTAAAAGATGTTTACTTCATCTTAATTAAAGGCAATATGAAAAGCATATATGAATAATATTTGCCCTTTACCATTGTTAGATCACATTTATGAATTCAGGTGCAACTCGCTTTTTGTGAGTTTTTTAATAAACTATAATAAAAAAGAAAATCAATTATAATCTAGATATTACTGGAAAAAATTTAACAAATTTACAAACGAAGCAAGGTTTTTAATGACTATTGACTTTTATTCATTAGAACTTTAACATTAGAACATTAGAAATTTAACTCATAATGGGGAAGGGTCCTTCCCCAGGACCTGGACGAATCAGAGCATGAAGAATGGAGAGGCTGCAGAAGGAAGTGACAATGACAGAGAAGATCAAGAGGATGGTAAGTGGGACTGAAAGCACACTGAAGCCGTACAGAGCTGTTAATCCCACCCATCCAAAGGAGGCAATCCAAACCCAAACAATGCTGATATTTCGCATTCTAACTGCTGCTGCTTTTCTTAAACCCAGGTAGATGACTGGATGAATGACAGCCAGGTAGTGCTCCACAGTGGGGAGACTGTGAAAAAAACAGCATATGTGAAGATGTTCATGTTGCATGTCGCCGCAGCGGAGGCAGTACGCTGTTTGTGACATCTCTGCAGACCCAAGATGGGTGAGGAAAAAGATCAAGTTGGATGCAAATATTGCAGTAAAGATATGAGAGCTAAATGTGAACTCAAAGCACACATGGGAGAGAAGTTTAATGAAGAGGGGAAAGTCAAGTCAAGTTAAATGAGAAATTTGAGCAGAAGGAGAAGAGCTGTTTGCTGACATTGTGGTTGAGAAAGTGGAAGAAAAAAAGACGCAATGAAAAAGTGAAGGGAGTTTTTGAGATATTTTTGTTTGTTTGGCACACCTTGCAATAATGTTTAAAGTTTAAGTATGCATGAGAGGAGATATGTGATGTTAGTTACCTAAGATGATTTAGTTTTTTTTTTTTTTATGAGGGGGGACCCCGCATACATTGGTATCGGTTTATATCAGTATCGGAAATTAAGAGTTAGACAGTATCGGTATATCGGATAGCGGTAAAAAAGCCAATATTGAACATACCTAGTTCAAACCATCAAAAATGCAGGTGGCAAGAAATACTTAGTAGTAGTAGTAGTAGTAGTATACCAGTAACTGAATTCAGCAAGTTTTGTTTCTTATTTATTTAAGTTCTAAATCTCTTTAGCGGCAGCCTGGTAGCTCAATGGGATAAGCATCAGACTGCAATGCAGAACCAAATTCCAGTCCATTCCCTATACCAGGTGTGTCCTTGAGCAAGACACTCAGCGCTAGCTCCCCGGGCACTGCCTGTGACTGCTCACTGCTCCCCCTTTGGAGGATGCTTTAAAGGCAAAGGTCAAATTTCGTTGTAACATGTGAATGTAATCAATGACAATAAAGCTGATTCTTCTTATAGTTACTTTAACATATGTGAAGATTGCTCAGGAGATCAAAGATTGAACCCTTTGCTCTGAATGCTAAGTAGGGATGGGAAATAGGATTTTTACGATTCCGAGTCCATTTATGATTCTGTTAAACAATTTGATTCTTTATCGATTCTCCTATCGATTCTTATTTTTAATAAAGGAGAACAAACAGGTTGATTAGCTTAGAACTTTGTTTCATATACAGTATAGGCCAAAAGTCTGGACACATTCAATTCATTCAGTGTTGTTTTCTTTATTTTCATGACCATTTACATTGGTAGATTCTCACTGAAGGCA
>JAUYWH010019364.1:0-16679 GCA_034779795.1 Ctenopoma multispine
GTCTCTGTTGTTCAGTTAATCAGGTTATTCTGGAGATTCCTGCACTTCCTGTGTTGGCAGGAAGTGATGTCACTCTGCGCTGTAGACAGAGAGACAACAACAGACTCCCAGCTGTTTTCCTGAGGAACGGTGTCAGGACTGGATCTGGATCTGATGGATTCTTCACTCTCACTAATGTCAAAATGTCTGATGAAGATCTTTACTCATGTTTTATTGATGAAGGGAAACCGTCTCCTCAGAGCAGACTGAGGGTCAGAGGTCAGTGACATCACTTCCTGTTTATATGAACCTGATAATAAACTGGTCTGAACCAGATTCTGTTCATCTCTCCTTAAGGTCCTCCTCCTCCTCCCACTCCAACCTCTCCTCCTCCTCCTCCCACTCCAACCTCTGACCAATCTTCTACTCCCTCCTCTCCAGCCTCCTCTCCACCCCCCGTTCCCTCCTCCATGATAATAGTTGGAGCAGCTCTGGGTTCTCTGGTTCTCCTGGTTCTGGTCGCGGTTGGGATTCTGTTGCTCAGGAGGAAACAAGCAGGTATGACCTGGACCTACAACCTTTCAGTAAAACATTATGTACTGGGTGGACACATTAGCTCAAACTGTAACTTTAGCTTTGTAGTATGAGTATTTTAGGAATGTTCTTGTCTGTCAGGAGCAGTGAGCTGATGAAGACTTTGATCCTGTTTTATCCCAGTTACAGATCTTGTACCAGTTTGTTTCCATCTTCTCCTGCACTACTTTAAACAAGTAATGGAGTACTGTTAAAGTCCCACACTGACCTGACTCTGTCCTCAGGAAAAGACCCTTCACCTGATCCTGCAGACGTCACCTACGCTGATGTCACCATCACTCGGACAGCCAATAGGAAAGGTAGGTACTAGTAACCATTAGTAACCAGTGACTGTGACCCTGGTTCTCACTGTCAGCTTCAATTACTACTACAATGAGGAAACATTTAGTTCTTCTGAGACCAGACTGCAATGATCTTTTAATGTATATGACACTGAATATGTAGACTAGACGTCTCCATTAAACAGGATCTATTCTAAACCAGTTTTTAAATGTCCCAGGTCCCACTGACCCCGACCTAAACCTAAAACTGTCAGGTTTTCTCTCTTTAAACTTTTTCCAAACCATCAGCAGCTGGACTGAGAGAAACTGCAGAAACCAGATCAGACACCTGGTGTGATTCGGTTTCTGGTTGGCCAGAGAATCCAGTACGTGTAGTAAGGTCAGCACCAGCTAAGTGGACTGAGCTGACAGCAGTGATTGGTTTGGTTTAAGACGATGTGAGAACTAGTGAGATGTGTAACTACAGCAGCTGTTACTGTTCTATCCTGTTCCAGAGAAAGGTTCTGCCGATCCACAGACCGTCTACGCTGGAGTCAAGACACAACCTGCAGGTACACAAACACAGAAGAGGTGGGGGTCTGGTCTTACAGTCCTCAGTCCTCTGGCAGTCACACTTTTTTAGTTTGGAACCAGCCTCAGTTTGATTCTAATAGACTCTGTGGAACTGGACCAGACCTGATATCACAGGTCCTGTAAGACGTCCACATACTGAACTGAGACCATCCTGGCTCCTGATTGGTCACCTGATGTTGTCTCTGCAGGTGGTTGTTAAGCTCATTAATGACAGGTGGTTAAATATGAGGATGCTGAGACAGTGACAGGTAGATCACCTGAGTCCACGTTCCTGAGGGTTCACTCTGACCCTGACCTGATGTGTGTTTCTGTGTCAGGTCCTGCTGAGGTCACCTATGGAGAAGTTACCATCAGTTCTCAGAGGAAGCCCGGTACACACACAGGTAACACAACCTGTCACACACACACAAAGGTAACACAGCCTCACACGCTGACAGCAGCAGTAACTCACTGGACTCTGGACTCTGTTTCAGAGAAGTCGACTGATCCAGATGTTGTGTACTCTTCAGTCAGAGCAGGTAACAGATGTTCAGACCATCGTCACACTTTATCCTGAAACATGGTGACACAGTGAATAACTGATGTTTGTGTGTGTGAACAGGAAACTGAAGACCGGGCTGGTTCTGCTCAGACTCTGGACTCATCAGTAAAGTTTAATGTAGGATAACATGTGACTGATGAACTCTTCCTCATCATGCGTTCACGCTGAAACTCGTGGATCAGCTTCTTCTGGCCCTGGAGAACAGCCAGCTGGTTTCTCTCTATCGTCATGCATGTTGTTTGGTACCAAACATGGTTCTGCTGGATCCGGTTCATCTGTGGACACCTGTAGAGTTTCTGTTAGAGGCCTGCTGTGGATCAGTTGGTTGGACAGTCATTACATCATGGTTTGACTCCTGATTCCTGGGGAAAGACCCTGAACCCTGAACCTCTGGTGCTTTAATAAAGTCTCAGTTTATCATAATTATTATTTTTAAAGTCCTGCTTCAACAGTTCAACATGTTTGGTTGTGTTGTTGTTGTTGTTCACTTGTTATTCTACTGAAATAAACTGTGGTCCACTGACTCCCCCCCCTCTCTATACTACAGTATAATATATATATATAAATACTGAAGTCTTCGTGTTTTTGTGTACCAGATGGAACCAGACTTATTTAAGCTTCAGTTTTTCTTTTTCAGACTGATTCTGGTTAGTTTGCGTGTGGTCCTGATCCAAAGTTGGATCACTGCACGTGATAACATCATTAACAATGAAGGTTCAGGGTCTGAAGTGTGTGTGGGTCCAGGTCCAGTTCACATCAGCAGTCAGCGTGAGTGGTCTCTGGGTGCTCATTCAGGATAGGTTCAGAACATTCACATGCTCCTGATGGTTTAGTTCTTACTGTAGCAGTGGATCCTGAACCACACTTGACCTCTGTGTTAGTAAGTGTTAGAAACCTGTCTCATCTCCCATCTGGAGCAGTCAGGACAGCGTGTTTATGAAGTACAGCTCTGAGAGGACTTGTACTTTACTGCAGTATTTCCATTATTCTAACATTAGTTACTAGTTAGTTTGTATAAAAATCATGATTTATAAAAAAAAAGGATGATTAAACCTCATGTTTCTATATATTTGTTTTCACCAACATCAAACTGTTTAAAATACTTTTCTTACTGCAGTAAAGTTTAAGTATCAGTTAGAGGTTTTACTAGACATAATGTACTTGCAATGGAATATGTTTTCATCAGCAGCTACTTCCTGTTGTACTTTATAAAGCTCTGCTGTTCACAGCCGGAAGTTCAGGAATGGATCATGGTAATGTATAAGCACAGTATCCGATAGTGGATCTGAACAGTCCAGAATCCCAGTTTGATTATTAACTTTGAAGAACGAGACATCGGATGTGGTCAGATGGACCAGACCCTCCTCCCTCTGTAAGGTGGTACTGCATCATTACATCCTCCTCCTCCTCACTGGTTGTTGTTCTGTCACAGACCTGTTTAATCGTCTTTGGTTCTGGTTCTTTTCTGTCTGTATCAAACCAAATAATTTCCCTCTCATATTAATAAAGTTTGTTTGAATGTTATTGTTGATAAATTATCTCGACAACATGAGTTCATTTTATTTTGAAAGTCCAGGGCGGAAACATTTCTCCCGGTCGAAATCGAAACTAAACTCGTTTTTTCTGCGTCAGAAGAAAAACCGCAGGAAACCACGAGAGACCGTTACGGACTGATCCGTTTTTTTACCGCCACTGCGATCCGGAAGAAGCAGCTTCACTGTGAGTTTGTGGTGGACCTTTCTGAGATTCTGATCCAGTTCTGTTTAAACCGGTTCCGGTTGTCGAAACCTCTCATAAGATGTCTCCATGTGGTCTGAGCGGGACGTCGCTGCCGGTGATCTCAGACGGGATGAGGATGTTGGTGGTCTTTGTGGTTCTGCTGGGCGGTAAGAGTCCTCCTGCGGTTCTTCTTAATGACGTCATATGACGTCTGTTTTAAACGGTCTGTGCTGGTTTAGACCCAGAACCCTGCAGGTCCTCCGTCCTGACCGCAGATTAGGGGGGGTGTGTGGGGATGCTTGGTGGGTTTCTCTCTGTGGCAGGGTCAGAATCAGGTTTTTGAAGACTGTGTTCAGAAACCTGGTTTATGAGTCATAACCCTACCAACAGGTTTTTATCAGCTACTCACCAACGACTGTATAAAATATAAACACCCTGACAGCTCCCCAAAGATGAAGCCAAAACAATCTCTATCGCCCCCTGGTGTCGAGCTGCAGGATAGGTCATAAACCCCGCCTCCTCCATGTTGGCGGATTTGACAGGGGTCAGACAACAATTTAAAAGTTCTCCTTAGAAGACAAATTCAAGGGATGCATTCTGCCATTTTAAGTAGTTCTGATCACATTGATTTGGATTCAAGGGGTCATGTTTCTCATAAATTTATCATAATTATTAACTAGATGCTTTGAAAAAGCGTCATGATTGACAGCTTTGATTGACAGCTGCAGTTACGGATAAACTTGCGTATCTTGCGTAGAGCAGGCGTATTCAGGAGGGAAGTCAAGAGAAGAAGCATCAAAATATCGACTGGTTCGAAACTATCTGGCTCCATTTTTGCACAGTGGGAGGAAGTGGAGCCACGTCGTCCATATTATATACAGTCATTGGTACTCACCTGTCTTACTGCAGTACTGATACTTTTACATTACATGCATGTACTCGGTACCTGAGGTGGTACTTCTGCTTCTACTGGAGTCCTTGTAGAGAGCAGGTTCAGTTTAGGTATCAGCTTAAATCCAGACCAGTGTGAGACCTGAACCAGGTTTTTAAATGAACATTTCCTCTTTTTTTCCTGTTCCAGCAGAAACTGTTCGAGGTTCTCGATCCTCACCAACAGAATCCAGCTGTTACCATTTCTGGTTTTTGGACTGTTGTAGATCTGTCTACATGTTGTGTTATTTTCATTTGGTGGTTCTGTCACATCTGATCTTACAGTTTTATGCTGAAACAGGTGAAACCTTATCTTAGTAATCTGGATCCAGACCAGCTGAAGTTTTACAGTAGATCTGGATCCTCCCTGATCTTTACCGAGCAGACTTTAGTTCAGGTCTATAGGACCTAACAGGACTGATGTAATGATGACATGATCGTCTGTCTGTCCTCACAGTTACCCAGCATGCCTCAGCTGTGGAGGTGGATGAGGGGGTGGCGTCTGTGGTTCTGTCCTGTACGGGTTCTAACACAATCAACTCAGTAGTCTGGAGCCGCAACGATCTCAGTCCCTCCACAATCTACCTGCTTCAGTTGAACGGGCCCAATCTACAGAACCAGAACCAGAATTTCAGAAATCGCACCTCAATGAAGTCCGACGCTCTGCAGACTGGAGATGTCAGCCTGACTCTGACACAGCCTCGCCTGTTTGACTCCGGTAACTACACCTGCACCGTCAGGGGAACTGGACCAACACAGACCACATACCAGTTCCTGACTGTCACCAGCAGGAGAGAACTGGACCTCCAGAACCAAGGTAGATAATCACATGTAACATCCATGTTATGATTCCATCAGCACAGGGTCCAACGAACTGATCAGAACAGAACACACTGATCCAGGTCTACAGGTCACTGTCTCTAGAGTCCTGTTTCTGGTCTCCACACATGTAAAGCTGGATTGTCTGGGACCATTACCAGAGAAACCTCTTGTTTGTATTTTAAAGAAGTGAAATGAAAACATTAAACCTTTAAATTCTATTGAGAGAGTTGAACCTGCAGAGACCGGGTTTCTGTCCTTCATCAGATCACAGACAGTCCTCATGAATCACTGGGTTCTTTGTGTCTCTGTGATGTTGTCCTGTAAGTCCAGTACTTTACTTACATTACAAAATCTACTTTGGTCCAACAGCTCCACCCTGTGGACGTAGCTGGACATATCAGATCCAACCTCTTCTTCTTAGTGTGTCCTCAGGCAGATCTGGATCAGTTCTAACTCTGGTTCTGTGACAGAGACCTCGTGGTTTAACATGCAGGTGTTTGTTCAAACAATCCCACAATGCATCTCTCTGCCTCCATCACTGTCAAAGTCCAACACGGTGCCATTAGTGATCTCACTGAGAGTCTCCAGCCTCAGACCTCCTCCTGGACCTGGACCTGGACTATGTAATTACTGTCTGTCTCTGTGTGTGTCTCCTGCAGTCACTGCTCTCGGTGCTTCCCTGGGTGTGGTTCTGGTTCTGGCTGCAGGTTCTGTGATACTCGCTCATCATTTTAAATACCTCCGGTTTAGAAGGAGCTCAGGTACGGTGTGACCACATCTGATCTGTGTGTGATCAGAGCTCGGTTCTGGTCTCTGACTGATCTCTGTGCTGTCTGCAGGTCCAGAAGACAAGTTCTGAGTCTTCAGTCTGTTTCCGTCAGACGTCCGTTTAAACCGCTTTGACTGTGAATCAGAGAAGAGGTCCAGGATGTGATGTGGACTGATCTGGACTCCATGCTGGTCTCTGTCCATCAGTCCTGATGTTTTATAGTGTTGTGATGCTGAACTTGACCTTAAAGCCACAAACAAACACCGGGACTGGACAGACGTGAGACCAGCTGATTCTACATCTATTTATTTGTGTTCATCAGTGATTCTACTAAAACATTCCTCACATTAAATAACACACACTCAGTCTGGACTCATTAACATCTGATATGAAAATATGTTGATCTGTCTGTTCCACACTGAGACTAAAGCAGAGGATTAGATGAAGGAGACTCATCAGTGTCGTCTCCTCGTCTCTAAAGTTTATTTCCTGTTTGTCAGACGTCGCTCAGTAAAAGGATCCATGTGAACAACAGGTGACTTCATGAGTCATCTACAGTCGTTTAGAGCAGGTCGTGGGAAATGTCTGGTTCTAATACTGATACTAAACAGGACTAATGATCAGAGCAGGTTCTTTAAGTCCACACAAATGTCATCAGTCCATTTTCATTAAAGACTCATGAAGGTCTCAGCGTTTCTCCAGAACTCATCAACATCAGCAGTGATCAGGTTCTTCATAAATCTCTGGATGTTCTCATGTCATACTGGTTCTCTGTCTGATCCAGCTGACCTGTAATAAATCCTCCTCACACTCTTCGTGTTCTTCGTGCTGAGATGCTGCAGCACACAGATTTAACTTTGTGAAGTCCCTGTGTTACCTGTGGTAATGATCAATAACCAACCTGAACCAGAATCTCTGCCTCCTCAGTAAAACAGACAGATCTGAACATCTTCACTCTCAGTCAAAGTATCTGTTTGAATGTCTCTGACCTGACGTAAAGAATCATTGTTCTGTTATCTGCTGAAATGATCTGGTTTAAATAAATAAAACACTGAACAGGTTGTTGTTGGTTACTGTGGTGACCCTGGTTCTCTGCTGCTGTGTTACTCATCAGAGCAGTTTAGCATGACTGGATGGTACCAGACAGAGCTTTGTCACATGACTCCATGAAACAGCAGAAGAAGAGCAAACGATTGGATGATGTATTGTATTTGATGCTCTGATAACAGGGGAACAGTTGTGTTTACACACTGTGGCAGAGTTAAGAAGGAAGTTTAAGGTTAATGTGCCGTGATCTCTTAAAACTCCACGCTTCATGGGTGGTGACTGGAACATGACACCAGATGAATGGCTGGATAGTTTAGGTAGATTAGGTAAACCGCAATCTAATAATCTGATTACTGATTTAATGTTGAACAATAATCTTACAGATGTGTGGAGAACAACTTTCACAGATTACGTTCAGGTCACTAAAGTCCTGACAGTCTGAATATGAGACAGATCAATAATCAAATGTCTGATTACTGATTGTTTTTATAGTTGAATCAGTAAATTCACATAATGACAGTGTTTCATTATATTTTAACTCGTTTCATGTGAAATTAAAGACTCATATAGATGTTAAACTATAATTTCATCACCTCTTTGTAGTTCTTATAAACAAATAACACTTAGTGGAAACTGAGAACAACAGAACATTTTATTTGTCTGACCTCACAGGATGTGAGTCTTTGTAACAACAAGTACAAACAGAAACTTAACAGAACAGAAAGAATAGAAACTGCCCCCCCTCCTCCCAGGGCGGTTACCTCTTCTCCTTTCCAACAGTTCATCTATAAGAACACAAGCCTCGGCTTCATTAATCACTTCCTGATTTTAATGGACTCGTCTGCACGGTTTGACCCGTCAGCAGAGATCAGTAAGTCAGTAAAGGTTATGTTGAGTATTTTTGTTATGTTACCAGGGGATTCTGGTGAAAATGACCTGTAGACGCACTGATAGAATTAGTGAGCTAAAGTGAGAGTAGATGAACGTCTTTCATGTCTTGATTACGTTTGGAAAAAGGACGTCTGCACAGACAGATATTTAACCAGAGGTGGGTAGAGTACTCAACAATGAATCAAGAGGAAAAAAGTACTTGGTGAAAGAAGTACTCAAGTAGTGTCTGGAAGTTAAGTCAAGTAGTTAGTAACTGTTTGATCGTAATGTCTGATATGTTTTAAAAAAATGTGATCAGACAGACAGAAATGTAAAATCTGCTAATTCTACTATTTCCAAACAGTAGAATAAATAAATAAGTAAAATAAATATATCTTTGCAAATCTACAAATTAAGGCACACGAAACACAAATTTCCACATATCAACTTCATATCAAACCAGCTTTCACTTTCTGGACTGAAACCTCCAGGCCACCGTACTTTGTCTCCTCCTCTCTGTTGTGATTGTGTTTGTGGTCTAATGTGAACATGTAAATAAAATACTCAGACATGATGCAGCACATGAGGACAGCCTGTGGAAAGGTTCACTAAATCATCTCCTGTTGTTAAACCTGCACAAACACAAACACAGACTCTCACTGTGGAAAATAATGAGGCCAGACTGTAATAAATTAGTGATGTGACGACACAGTATTGAACGATGAGTATTAAGTATTGGTTCATTAAGCTTCGTTTCAGTGACATCTAGTGGTGAAATGGGAGACAGCAAAACAATGTCTTAATAATTATGTGAGCAGTGTGAATCGGGTTTGTGTGAATGATATAAACATATTTTGTGTTGAGATATTCTGCTTTTACCCACAAACCAACCTGCTGAAGCGCACACAGCAAAGTCACGTTACAAAGCAGTGCAGACGATTATGATCCAGTCACGTGATTCACTCAGGTGAACGAAGCAGTAACTGTTTCAGACGTCATCAGTCACGTGTCTTCACGCACCAAATCAAGCTTCAAACAGTGGTTTAAGGAAAATGCAGCTTTGAGTCTGAAGCTTGTGTCAGAGTATCGGTGTCCGACGGCCATCACCAGTAGAAATATGATATTTTATTCTATGAATTAAGAAACACAACAAGGAAAATGCACTAATCAGATAAATAGATGGTTTTGTTTGCTTAATATCAGCTGCACTTCGTCTGTGTTTTGGCCTATAGGGTCAAAAAGTGTCACCTTTTCAGTGTGTTCACCTGTGTGTGTGCACATCGAGGTAGAACTCCACCGTGTGTGATACAGAGATCAGAGGAGAACAGTAAACGTGAGATAAGATAAATAACATGAGGCTGTTTAGTTAGTTCAATAAAGGAACAAAGGAACGAGGTACAGACCTGTTCTATAGGGAACCTGAAATGACTTCTGATGGGATCTGGTGCTTCATGGAAAACAAAAATAAACTTGGGGGTGGGTGAACTGAGCTGATTCTTCACCTGTGACACACTGACCATGAGATGATGTTTGTCTCCACCACAGAAACCTCCTGACATTCAAACTCTTCATCTGAACCCTGATCCACAGCCACCACCAGACTCTGCAGAGGAAACGTCCTGGAAATGAAACTCAAAAAAAGGAAGAGGGAGCATGGAGTTACCTCCTGATTTCTCTGAATTAATGAACAAAATAATTCAACATGGAACGTCATTCATCAAGCAGTTTGACGACAGGGAACCAAGAATGAGAGAGATTGTTGCAGAGATTCAGAGGATCGCTGATGAAGTTAAAAAGATGCAGGAGAAAACAAATACAGCCAGAATAGTAGGAGGTGTTATTGCAGGAGTTGGACTAGTTGCTGGGGTTTCTTTAATCGCAGCCACTGGAGGGTTGGGCTTGATATTGTTAGTGCCAGCAGTGGTGGCGGGAGGAGGTACTGTTGTTGCTGTAAATGTAAAAAAGGTGAAGACAGAGAACAAAAAAACTAAGAAAGTAGAAGAAGCAGGGAAAGAGTTCACAGAGATTGTTGAGTGGATGAAGGAAGATCTGGAGGAAATAAAGACAACGTGTGAGAAGTTAAACGACAAAGTAGTTGAAGCTCAAGCTGGAAACTCTCTGTCAGAGCTGGAGGAGTTTCATGTGGTTCTGAGACGAGTGTCTGAACTGGTCAGAACCAGTGGAGAACTTTTAATTGTAGCTTCAACAATTGGTGAAATACTGACGCTGATTGTTAACGTCCTCGCACTCACTGCATCTCCAGAAGAAGATCAGAAGTTTGTAGACTCCATCCTCCAGTCAGGGACTCAGTGTGAGAAGGTTGTTAACGAGTTTGATGAGATGAAGACACAACTCAGAGAGCTCACAGAGACGAATGAAGCTGGTCCAGCCTGAAGCTACGAATGAATTGAACATATATATTTGTAGACATGAGATGATGGTGCAGTACAAAGTTATATATCTCTGAGAACATCACTGTGTTTGTTTTGAATAATGTAAATACTAGAATATCTGATGTCTTATTTCAAATGTTGTGTTTGTTTGATGGAAGTTATTTAGTAGTTTGTGAGGTTTGTAAAATTTGTGAGAGCACATTATAATGTGAAGACAACACACTTAAATGTTCAAGATCTAATGTATGTCTTTGATTTACGTTAAGTTTGTAAAAAGCCGTGACTCATCATAACTGTGTTAATCTGAAATAAAAATGAATGAAATCATCACCCTCTGACTTCTGTCTCTTTGCTTGGACCTTCTGGATTCTTCATTCTAACTCTGACAGCCTCGTGTTTAACTGGGTCAACAGAAGACTTTGGTCGCTTTAAACCTTTTCTAAAAGGGTGTAGTTGGCACCCAAGCTTCAACACATCCCAATGCTCATGGTGCACTGGAGGTTCTGCAGTCTCTTAATCGGACACCTCTGCCTGCCCTGTGTCCTCGTCTTTGTTTGGTTGTCCCAGTCAGTATTCCTGTTTGCCCCTCACAGACACGGGGACTAACGTTAAGTTAAATAAGGTTAACTAACATGTTTACCAAGCATTTAGTTACCTAACGTAGTAATAAGTATTAACTGACTAACAGGTAAGTAAAGTTAACTAATGCATCTACTAATCACTTACTAATGGTGTTTTTGTTAACTAGGGTATTAGTTTATACATTAATTAATGTTTTTAACAACCCCTATTAGCCCTAGTTAGTGTAGTAATAAGTATTAACTAATAGTTGTTTAATACACTAAATAACATTAAACAGTATTTTTAAATGATCTCTTGTTGAAATTTATTAAGGGTTAATGGGCTAATTCAGGTATTGAATAACATTAATAAAGAGTTGATAAGAGTCATGAATAATCACTTCCTTGTTCATCGTCAAAGGCCTGAATTCCTTTTGGTAGGTTGAGATCAGTCGGTGTCGAGGTTCACGTGTTCGCTCAACTTTGTGTAGAGATTAAACTCATAATTTCACACAAAAACCCCCACGTAACTCTTTTTAAATACTCATTAGAGCATTATAAGTCTCACATAACTCTTATTAACATTTATTAAGGCTGTTTGTGACCCTTATTGTAAAGTGTGAACACGTTTCCCTTAAGTAACTATTTGTAAATGCTTAAGAGCACAGAATAAACATTACATAACCACAAGTAACATTTATTAAGGCTGTTTGTGACTAGCAAACTATAGCTCATATAGCGCTTTTCTACCTAGACTGGTACTCAAAGCGCTTTACACTGCTTCTCATTCACCCATTCACTTCGACATATGACAGGAGGAGGTGGGAATCGAACCACCTATCCCACGATCCCATGATTGGCAGGTGATTGGCTACCTCCTGAGCCACAGCCGCCCCCTAATCCCAGTCAGAACTTGCAGAACTTGCTTTCTTTTTGCAGTGTTTGGAGGATTTTGAACAACAAATTTTTGTTTCAAGGATTTTGAACATGGAAAAAACAAACTCAGTTTTGTCCTTAAAAACTGAAGAACCACACAGGAAAAGCTTTGTCATAAAGAGCTTGGACCAGCAGGACATCAAAATCAAACAACACAAGACAGAGGGAGAAATCACACTCGATCAAGTATTACAGATTTAATAATTTTCCTGACAAAGACAGGATGCATGAACAGATCACTACGCTGCTTCATGAAAGCTAGATGGTGTCCTCACTCCCTTCTGTCACTGTCTCTCCTCCTTCCTCTGTGTCGGCCCCCACTACTCCACACCCATCAGCCTCAGCACTGGCTCCCCACAGGGCTGTGTGCTGAGCCCCCTGTTCTACACCCACGACTGCATCCAGCTCACCACTGTAACACCGTTGTCAAGTTCGCTGACGATACCACTGTCGTAGGGCTCATCTCTGGAGGAGATGAGTCCGCCTACAGGGATGAGGTGGAGTGATTGACAGCGTGGTGTAGGAATAACAACTTGCTACTCAACACAGCAAAGACCAAGGAGCTCGTCGTGGACTTCAGGAAGAAGGCAGACAACTTCCAGCCACTCATCATCAACGGGGACTGTGTGGAGAGGGTCTCAGACTTCTGCTTCCTGGTAGTCACCATCAGCGAGGACTTGACCTGGGGAACACACACTGCAGAGGTAGTGAAGAAGGCCCAAAAGAGACTCTACTTCCTGAGGGTTCTCAGGAAGAACGACATCCCAGAAAAAACTACCCTCAGGCAGACGTTTCAGATCCATAAAGACTAAAACAAACAGACTAAGAAACAGTTTTTATCCTTCAGCCATCACCATGCTGAATGCTGCTAAGTGGTCAATCTGACTGAGTGCATGTTTCATGTATACAGTACTTAGTCTCATGTTTATAATACAGCTGTAAGCTTTAAGTCAACACCGGCTAAGGGACAAGTGCACTATAACGTGTGTATGAATGGAAATGGTTCTTCTCTTATTTCTTTTCTTTATATTTAAATTTTTCTTAGTTTACAGTCACTGCATTTTATTCTTACACTGGAATAACGACCTGTTTCCAGTTCCCCCCTTCAGTCCTCTCCTTGTCCTTCCTCTTCAGCTCTTCCCTTCACTTGGCCCCCCCAACACCTCATCTGTAAGTTGGATTTGGTTCTGGTTTTGTTCTGACTCTTCAACATTTACTCCTGGCCATAGTTCTCCCTCTTTACCTCCAGTCTTACTCCCAGATTAATATCTCCTGGTCTAGCCTTTTCCTCAGCTTCCCTCCATCTTAGTTTACTTATCTCTGTTCTATTTGTTGATATTATTTTCAAATCTTCTATTCTGCTCTCTGACTCTGGTCTGCTTATTGTGTCTGCTGTTAGTTAATAATAATATCAATTGTTACCTGACTGCATGTTCTCAGTTTAAAGAGAGATGTGCAAAATTGACTTCCTTTAAAGTGAGGTGATGCATAAGGCATAAAGCATCTGAATATATATATATATACTGTATATATGTATATGTATATGTATATATATACGTGGCTCTCACTCTACTGGTCTACCATTAAATGTTTATAGGTATCTGGGCACACTTTCTGGCAGCTTCCTGAGGTCTTCCTCCAATACAGAGGGAATATCACCAGTGCCAGTACTTACTCAGGAAGCTGGGTTCATTTGGAGTAAACAAGACGTTCTCACCATTTTCTAACACTCCTTCATTGAGAGTGTGCTCACATGTTCATTTACCATTGCTAAGATCTGCTGTAAAATGATAGGTTATCCTGTTAGAGCCCTCTCTGCCATCTGTGCACATAAAATATCTCACAGGATCCTCAGAGACCCTTTACACATTTTACATCCTGTGTTTGAGTGGCTTCCATTGGGACGCAGACTGCACTGTCCAGCATGTAGGACACAAAGGAGGAGAGCCACCTTTATCCCTACAGCAAGCCAGTCTTTGAATTCTGACTCTTCACTGCTTCATCATCCTACCTTCTCCTCACCTGAACACAGGCTGAATTCCCAGGAAATCACATTATCAGGTTTGTGGATGACACCATTATACTGTGACTCATTTCACCTTTCGAGCCATCTCCCCAGTGCTCAAGAGAAACAACCTCCATCCATCTCATTGCATTTTCCTGTCTGCCTGCTGTTATCTGCATTGTAGTGGTTACCACTTTTGCCTCGGGTCAAATCCACAGGCCTCTCCAGGTACTTTAGCTTGTTGCTGGTCAGCTTCCAGACAGGACATTTGGCATTACTATGAAGTCTTGGACTGCAAATCACTGCTGACCCTGTGGTACATAGATGTTTCTACCTGCCAAGCTGTTCTACCACTGAGCTACATGCTAGAAAAGGATGGCAAAACCAGTTACTAATATAGAAAACATTGTCACATTACACCAGTACTCCACTCACATTGTTCCTGAAGTCTGAATGTCTGGTTGGGCTGAAGCCAAGTAGCCATGTCTTACTACAGTAATGTTTGTGAATGCACAGGGTGCATGTCTGTACAATCACCATGGTCATGGTTATCCCAAATAATCTTCAACTTCAAGAACCTGAACTTGAAATATTTTCAAGAAAATAAATCTAGTCCAGCTGCCACTGCACAGCATTTTCTGGGATAACCATGACCTGGATGAGTGATAATCTTCACAGATATTTAGCCAAACATTTTGGGATGAACACCATAAGTTGCATGTAAACTTATATTAAATTGAAGACTTGTTATTCACACCTTTTTGTCATCCACACCTGATTATTCTTTTGTTGCCAGGCCTGCAACAAGTCACTTCCACCTTCAAATGGTCCAGAATGCTGCTGCTATTTTATTTTAACTACACCCAAAAACAAACCATTTCACACTAGGCCTAGCATCTTTTAACCAGCTAATGTCTGATCAGAAGGTGTTTCTGACAACAAACAAAAACTACAGAGACTATGAGTTGATGACTGACTGAAGCCCTGTTTTGTTAGCAAATCACATGTTGAAGTCCACTATGAGATCTGGACTGACAGAGTCAAAGTTTTACTACAGGTGCTGTAGAAAGTGTTCTCACAGGAAGACATGAAACAGAGACGAGAGCTGAGTTGCTGTCGTGAACCCCTTAAGACCCTTTTACAGTCCTTTCGAAAAGGAAACCGCAAATGCTGCATATACCAGTAAACCTATTTTTATTTTTTATCTTTTCATGTGTCAACACTTTAAATAAACTTTCCATTGCTGCCAATGTTTCCATTATGTTTCTCAAGCTTTATCATCTCAGAATACTCATTCTCTCAAACAGACACACTGAGAAGTGATCTGTCTGTGAATAGCTCTCAGTCAATTCTTCACATATTGTTTTCGCACTCAAACCCAAAAAGTACTACAAACTCTGGGAGTACGCCAGTCAAATCCAGTGATATAGTAAACCTTTAAATGTAGTTTACTTGTAATGTTGTTTCAATTTTCTTGTTTAAATTTCTGAGCAAATAGGAGGACATTTTGTCCCACAGACACTGGTAATTAAATTCAAAATGTTTGGTCTGAGCTCCTCCATCTGCAACTGGTTCCTGGATTTCTTGACCAACTGTATGTTAAAATCTACATCTCCTCCTCCATCATCACCCTCAGCACCAGCTCCCCCCAGGGCTGTGTGCTAAGTCCCCTCCTGTTCACCTTGCTGTCAGACTGTAAAGTTTGCAGGGAGACCCAGCAGTGATGGAATGCATCAGAAATGATGACGAGTCTGCATACAAACAGGAGGTAGAGCTCATGGAGAACTGGAGCAGGAACAACAATCTCTGGATCAGCGTAAGATAGTCCCCAACCCTCCCTCTCCTCCAGTTTGATGGCGGAACCAAGGTTGGTCTGTTACCGTTTAGTCAGTGTCTCATTGTCAGCAACACACAGAGAGAGGGAGCTGTGTTGTGTTGTGTGAGAATTATGTCACTCTAGGTTACGTTTCTGTGTTTTTAAGAATGAAGAGTTTTTGGAGTGAAGACTCATAAAGTTTATTATCCTCCCTGCAAGTTTAAGCGGCCAGTGATTCACGCTATGTTGTCGTTTATTTATTGCTGCTGAATATTAGAGGACTTGCTGATTAATTAGGTTAATCAACATTTAAGTGACTGTGATTGTCAAGTTAGCGTCTTATAGTTTTACTAAGCAGATTATTTAAGTCATGTTTGTGTTGTGAGTCTTTATTTTATTGATGATTCTCTGTGAGAATGCTTTCGTTGTGTCACTGATTTATGATGTTTGTGTGTTTTTTATTGTATTTTACTTTTCCAATATTTAGTTCTCGCAGCATGCAAGGCATACAAAAGGCATAGAAATGCCAGTCAGAAGGAGAACACCTTCTTGATTAACTGAGGTAAGCTACAATTAACAATGTGAATATCATTACGCTTAATTAAAAGTTACAGGACAGAGTATAACGAGATAACATAATGAGGAGGGGGCAAAGTACAGTAACAGTCTGCAGGTACTACTGCATCCAGAGATCCAACAAAGTCCACCAGCCCCATGAAAAGAGTGTTCACTTTCATCATGACCACACATGACCACACATATACCATCAGTGTTAGTATATTTCCTTTAATATAAACAATTATCACATAATGACCACACATAGTTTGTTTTCATAAAGCACATT
>JAUYWH010019365.1:0-16651 GCA_034779795.1 Ctenopoma multispine
TCACAATAAATACCTATATCGTTCTACTTTTAGGCTCTGGGTTTATTATGTCGCATCCCCTATGGGGACGTAACAACTAGTGACAATCTAGTACTCTCATTTATCCCAGAGAAGGCAGAAGAAGACCCAGAAAAAAACTTTAAACACTTCATTCAGACGCACGTGAAACTCCCTCCGGATACAATACGAACCATCAGCTTCCATTGAGTTCCCCGCCTTGGAGAAAAGCAACCTGACGGACGCAGACCAAGACTGACCGTGGGCAAATTTGAACACTCTAAACAAAAAGAACTGGTCAAGAGCCGCAGACGAAAGCTGAGAATGACTGATTTCAGTGTCAACGATCAATTTCCCAGGGAGATCCTGGAGCGACGCAAGATCCTGTTCCTGATACAAATCAGTCTAATTCTTCCTGTGCCGACAAAGTTATTGTTTTTGAACTGTGGCCTGGTAGCGCAATGGGTTAAGCGTCAGACTGGTATGCAGAGGGTTGCAGATGGGCTAGCCTGACTCCTAGCCCATCCCCCACCAGGTGTGTCCCTGAGCTAGACACTCCAGCGCTAGCTCCCTGTAAGTCGCTTTGGATAAAAGCGTCTGCCAAGTGAAGTAAATCAACTACCTGTTCTCACAAATCCCAAATAAACCCTGTAGTGCTTGGTTTAATTTATTAAACTCAAACATCTCAACCTTTTTATGCAACAATAAAGATAAGCCTAATAACTCAAAAGGCTAAAGGCAATGGAGGCCTAGAATTACCTAACTTATATCACTACTGTCTAACAGATTGCAGTATTTTTCAGAATGGATCAAACCAAGTTCTGTAGACAAACCAGTTCTAGGTTTGGAACAGTCAATCTGTGGACAAATAAAAATATCTGACCTACCTTTTTTTAGCACTGGCATTGAACGCCACAACTGTTTTAAAAGCCTTACCATAAACACCTCCCTGACAGCCTGGTGGGAAAATTAACTAGGTCATCACTTATCCCCTGCAAACACTCATTTGGAACAATCCAGACATCTGTCGAAGAAAGACCATGCTGAACTTTGTGTTTTGGTATGTAAAAGGAATGAAAAATCTAGACCAGGTTATATAAGATGGAAACTTCCAGTTACAAAATATGGAATCAGCAAAACTAAATTTCTTAAGTATCAGCAATTAAGGTCTATTATCCACGCAAAATTTAATCCAAAACAGCTAAAACTAGAAATCCCCACATCGGTGCTAGAATTTCTAAATCTCTCCACCCACCACCAAATTGTTCTCCAAAATGTATAAATTATTGATAAAATTGGATGTCTCAACCTCTCTTCCTACCTTAAAATGGGAGCGAGACTTATCCATCAACCTTGACCAAAATTTCCAGACACAAATCTGTTCCAACACTTTTAAAATGACTAAAAACCCCAACTTACAACTTAAACAATACAAAACCCTCCACAGAACTCATTACACAGGACAAAGGATGTTCCAAATGGGCCGTGCACGCTCAAATATATGCACACACTGCACAAGCAGCTCTATTGATAACTTACATGCTATATGGTTCTGTACACCAGTGCAGAAGTTTTGGTAGAGGATATGTGATGATCTATCAACATGGTTTAGGTGTCATATCCCACTCTCACGCACAACATGCATTTTAGGTGATATAAATGAAAGAAACTAAATGAACTGGGATAAACTCTTAGTTGTGCTTGTTAAAGACAAGAGTTATCTGTGAGAAAAGATTGTTATGCTAATAACATTGACATAATTGCGCATGAAAACGTAGTTGAGAGAAGAATTTATAATTGGATGATAAATCTATCAACTGTGTAAAAACTACACTTTTAAAATTTTTTGAAATGGTGCACATGTGCTTATGAACACAGTCGAGTCATGTCTTTGCACTGATTTGTTTCTCATTTTATTCATCAGCAACGACACAAGCAATCTGCTTGTTCTTCTCGGTACCCAGACAATTTTAACATTGAGTCCATATAAAGTGTATCGGACAGTATCACAGATCATCAATCATCCCAACTACAACCCCAGTACTGGAGAAAGCGACATCTCCCTCCTGAAACTCTCCTCACCTGTGAACTTCACCACCTACCTTCTGCCCGTCTGTCTGGCAGCTTCAAACAGCTCCTTCTACAACGGCACCAACACCTGGGTCACTGGATGGGGAATAACTGAGAGTGGAGGTGGGTCATAAAGAAACCGGAATATGGAATTCATCAGGGGCATAATAAAGTTAATATAACATTAATAGTAAAGGTTATTATTCTACACATGTACTCAGTGATCAAGTCCACGCTGCCGTTCACGTGTTTTTAAGCTGTTTAATAGAATAATTTGTCTCTTCAGTGTCCCCTCCAATCCCACTCAAACTGAGGGAGGTCAATGTTCCAGTAGTTGGGAACAGACAGTGTAACTGTGACTATGGAGTGGGATCAATCTCAGACAACATGATGTGTGCTGGTTTACCTGCTGGAGGGAAAGACACCTGTCAGGTGATTTTACATATGTAACTGTATGTCTACCTCTGTAATGGTTAGTGTCAGATTTTATATCCTGCTGATTCTCTCCATAAAGGGGGATGATGGAGGTCCACTGGTGAGCAAGCAGAACAGTCGCTGGGTCCAGGCAGGAATCACTAGTTCTGGTATCGGTTGTGCTCTACCTAATTTTCCAGGCATCTACACCAGAGTGTCCCAGTACCAGTCCTGGATCAACAGTCAGATCACCAGTGACCCACCCGGCTTTATCAACTTCACGTCCAGTGGGACTGATGGTGACCTCAACGTCACCTGTCCAACTCTTCCTCCACCTGTGAACCTCTCTCCGGCATCTTCAGCTGAAGGTTTGTACCAGTCTTTGTCAGTCTTATTTGATTTTAACAATGAGACACACTTAGTTATTTTGACCACATAGTAAAATAACACTGATATATTTTTTGTGTTAATCTGTATCTTAGTGATAACTATAAAACAAAGCTCCATGTTCTTAAACAAATTAAAATAAACCAGATGGTGATACTTTGGTACAAAACTTATGTTTGGATGAGTTTAGCTTAAAATGCTCAAATTCACATGTTGAGTTTGTGACATGTTTTCTAATGATTGTTTACCTCTGTTCTTTTGTGACTCCTTTAATAATGTTGTTGGGATTTTTGTTCATTAGAAATGTTTATAGAAGAAGAACATCACAGCACATTCACATCATCATTTACCAATAAAAACTGTTTATCATCCGTTAAGGCAGGGGTAGGCTGCTGTTGAGCAGGAACAGCAGGAACTGTTGATTACCTGGATCAGGTGTGTTCAGCCAATCAGAAGCTGTAAGTGCAGGGCTGTGGTTCTCTAGGACCAGGGCTGCCTACCCCTGCTTTAAAGGGACAGTGCTGCTCAGTCTGTGACTTTACTGTCTGTCTCTCTTCAGTGTGTGGTCAGGCTGGTTTCAACACCAGGATCATTGGAGGACAGGAAGCTCCTCCAGGTAACTGGCCCTGGCAGGTTGCTCTTTTCATAAATGGGACTGGTTTCTGTGGAGGATCCCTCATCAACAAAGAATGGGTGCTGACTGCTGCTCACTGCTTCCCAAGGTGAGAACTGAGGGACTCTTTAAAGCAGTGGTTTATAATATTTCAGGTTCCAGACCATTTTTCAGTGTGCTGCAGCAACACAGTCTACATTTCCTATATTTAGAGATACAATTAAATTAGGCAAAGAAAAGTTTGTTTGTGAAAATAGGGTCTGTATGATTCCAATTGTAGGGATCATCATTTCTAGAAACATTTACACTCTGTACAAACTACCATAACTCACCTTTCTTGCACTGCTTTTTTCTCATTTTATTCATCAGCAACGCCACAAGCAATCTGCTTGTTCTTCTCGGTACCCAGACATTACTAACATTAAGTCCACATAAGGTCTCTCGGACAGTATCACAGATCATCAATCATCCCAACTACAACCCCAGTACTGGAGAAAACGACATCTCTCTCCTGAAACTCTCCTCACCTGTGAACTTCACCACCTACCTTCTGCCCGTCTGTCTGGCAGCTTCAAACAGCTCCTTCTACAACGGCACCAACACCTGGGCCACTGGATGGGGAATAACTGAGAGTGGGGGTGGGTCATATAGTAAAAATATTACATTTCTTTTCAGAGAAAGAAAGACTACAACTGTTTTCTCATATACATGAATGAGAAATGAGAAGCTAACAGTTTGTCGAGTTTCGTGCTAACGAGTCTTATTAGAAAATGCAGTGTTCAAATCAAACTACATACAGAGATTTTTTTGTTCCTGCCGCATTTGGTTCTGATGATGGTGAAAAAGTCATCAAAGGTGGAGATTACCTGTAAACAAAGAGACATTAATTGCAGAGTTTCACCAAATCACGCTGCTTTTCCTTGATGCATCATTACTGTGATGAATATGTTCCATTTATCACATACACAAACTTTAAGGTGGCTGTGGTTGGTCCATGAACCAGAGTAAGTGGTTCAACTCCCAGTTCCTCGTGGCCAAATGTCCCCGAACAAGATACTGATCACCAGCAAGCATGTTTAACGTGTTGATTGTTAAACTGACATTTTGTCTCTCCAGTGTCCCCTCCAATCCCAATCAAACTGAGGGAGGTTAATGTACCAGTAGTTGGGAACAGACAGTGTAACTGTGACTATGGAGTGGGATCAATCACAGACAACATGATGTGTGCTGGTTTACCTGCTGGAGGGAAAGACACCTGTCAGGTGATTTTACATATGTAACTGTATGTCTACCTCTGTAATGGTTAGTGTCAGATTTTATATCCTGCTGATTCTCTCCATAAAGGGGGATGATGGAGGTCCACTGGTGAGCAAGCAGAACAGTCGCTGGGTCCAGGCAGGAATCACTAGTTCTGGTATCGGTTGTGCTCTACCTAATTTTCCAGGCATCTACACCAGAGTGTCCCAGTACCAGTCCTGGATCAACAGTCAGATCACCAGTGACCCACCAGGCTTTATCAACTTCACATCCAGTGGGACTGATGGTGACCTCAACGTCACCTGTCCAACTCTACCTCCACCTGTGAACCTCCCTCCAGCACCTGCAGCAGAGCGTCAGTGCAAACATTTTTCATGTTGTATAAACTAACAGTTATTTAATTACATTATGATTAGTTTGATAAGAACTCTGTGTTGTAATGGCAGCACTTTTTCAACAAATTAAAATCCTTAAATGTGAATCATATTATACTTGTTTGAATGAGTTTTGTGATATATGTCACATATGGTCGTAATATTACGAAGGGAGCACAGAACCTGTGTTTCATACTTGTTTTGTTTGCCTCAGTCAAAATGACTATGATTAATGTTCTTCACTTTAATCTGTTGACGTGTGGTTGGATAGAAAAACTGGTTCAGCCTAGACGTATAGACACTGAGGGGCTGCACAGACACTGAGCTCTTCTGCTTCTACTGAGACCTCTGTTGCTTATCATACACAACGTTTACATACTTTAAGTGCAAGAATCCACAAGAGTAACTGTTCTAGTAAATCTAACTAACAATTAGTAAAGACACAGCAGCAGTATGAATTGAATCGCACACGCAGCAACACCTCCCACCTTTTCTGGAACTGGAGAGTACACAGTTTGTTAGGCAACTACAGTCATGACGGCTGCTCAGAAAAGAAAAGATGGTTTAATAAGATAGAAAAAAGCCTCTGTAAAGCAATGGTTCATCATCATCATCAGGCGAACTAGTATTTCTTTAAATCTCACCAGCAAAGACGTACTTACTTAAAAATAAAGCCATAATTATCAGAGAAAGAAATAACCACCACCTCATTACACTGAGCTCCTCTCCTCCTTCTCTCCTCTTGTAATGTATAAGTAATCTGAACTGAATTTCACTGACAGTGTTTTTTACTCTGTGATTTTATTGTCTCTCTCTTCAGTGTGTGGTCAGGCTGGTCTCAACACCAGGATCATTGGAGGACAGGAGGCTCCTCCAGGTAACTGGCCCTGGCAGGTTGCTCTTTTGAGGAACGGGTCTTTCTCGTGTGGAGGATCCCTCATCAACAATGAATGGGTGCTGACTGCTGCTCACTGCTTCCCAAAGTAAATCCATGAGGACAAACAACATGACACCACGTAGCTGTACAAGTAGTTCAGACACTTTGTGTTTCACAATAACCAGACTTACACTTATTCTGCTCTTAGGATTTAAATTCTTTTATTCATTAAGATGAAGTCGTCCTATAATTTTAGAAGTTTTCACAGATTTCCTTTACAACCTATTATGATATCTAATTCTGAATTGTTACCAGTCAACAAGTTTGGGAACTACTGCTGTACTGCTGTAGGTGAAAATTTAAAAACAGACTGACAAGTGTTGACCCTGATAACTTAAAATAAAATCCAGCGCAATAAATGTCTTCAGAAATCACCTAATTAGTAAATAGAACCAACCTGTATGTAATGTGGATAACACTTCTCACATTAACACGACATTAACAATGATGTCTTTGCACTCTTCTGTTTCTCTTTTCTCATCAGCAACGACCCAATCAATGTGCGTGTTCTTCTTGGTAGCCAGACATTATTAACACTAAGTCCATATCGGGTGATTCGGACAGTATCACAGATCCTTGTTCATCCCAACTTCACCTCCAGTACACTGGAAAACGACATCTCCCTCCTAAAACTCTCCTCACCTGTGAACTTCACCACCTACCTTCTGCCCGTCTGTCTGGCAGCTTCGAACAGCTCCTTCTACAACGGCACCAACATCTGGGTCACCGGCTGGGGAATAACTGAGAGTGGAGGTGGGTCATAAAGCAACTGGAAGACTTTTGTCTTCAGAGAAAGCAGCACTACAATGGTGGCAGCAACTGTGGGAAAATGGGGCATTTCCTTTACTTACCTTTTCTTCTTTCTCTAAAGTAGAGACTTTTCATTCTGCATCCACAAAACTGTATCAACCTGATGATAGTGTTGAAGAAAAGGTCAAAGATGGAAAAAATAATTTCACCAAATAACATTTTTCCCTGAGGCCTAATAACTCTGATGATTGTGTTACATTATTCACATACACAGATATTACTGTATCTGTATTTTGTCCATGAACCACACAGTGACTGGTTCAAGTCCCAGTTCCACCGCGCCATGTGTTTGAAATGTCGTGAACCCTGAACCCTGGGTGAAGTGTACATTTTGTTATTTTTTTAAGTTATACTTTAGTTACATTAGGGGGGTTAATAAAGTATCGATAAATGTATAACTAATAGTAAAAGTATCAGTTATTGTTATTCCACACATGTACTCAGTGATCAAGTCCACGATGCCGTTCACTTGTTGTTGAGCTGTTTTACTGGCCTGGTATTGTTGTATTTTAGTTATCTGTTTAATGGTTTGTTTAGTAAAAGTACTTTAGATGAATGTTTAATGTGTTAATCGTTAATCTGAATTTGCGTCTCTCCAGTGTCCCCTCCAATCCCACTCAAACTGAGGGAGGTCAATGTTCCAGTAGTTGGGAACAGACAGTGTAACTGTGACCTTGGAGTGGGATCAATCTCAGACAACATGATGTGTGCTGGTTTACCTGCTGGAGGGAAGGGACCCTGTCAGGTGATCATTTTTATTTATGTTACTATATGTTTATATCTGTTAGAGTCCGATTTTATTCCCTGCTGATTCTTTCTCCTTTATCTTCCTCTCTTAAAGGGGGATGGAGGAGGTCCACTGATGATCAATCAGAACGGTCGCTGGGTCCAGGGAGGAATCACAAGTTTTGGTATCGGTTGTGCTCTACCTAATTTACCAACAGTCTACACCAGAGTGTCCCAGTACCAGTCCTGGATCAACAGTCAGATCACCAGCAACCCACCAGGCTTTATCAACTTCACATCCAGTGGGACTGATGGTGACCTCAACGTCACCTGTCCAACTCTACCTCCACCTGTGAACCTCTCTCCGGCAACTTCAGCTGAAGGTTTGTACCAGTCTTTGTTAACTGATTTGTTAGATTTTAACAATGTGGCACTATCAGTCATTTTAACCACATAGTAAAATAACAGTAATGTATTTTATGCTCCCGCAACCCTTACGAGGAAAAGCGGTTAGGAAAATGGATGGATCGATGGATGATGAATGTTCTAGCTACTCACAGTTCCATCCATCCATTATCTTAACCCCTCTTTCCTGTCACGGGCTGTGGCAGTGCTGGAACTATTACCAGCTTTCATTGGGTGAGGGGAGGTACACCCTGGACAGGTCTCAAGTCTGTCACTGCACCGACAAACAGAGACAGATAAACATTTACAGCTAAAGGCAGTTTGTAATCACAAGTTAACCTACACAACATGGAAACTCTACATAGACAGGCACCGGGCTGACACATAGAACGCATCAGGACATCACAGCACATTCGTGTCAACACACTCATGTTAATCATTCTTTAAAGGGACAGTACTGCTCAGTCTGGGACTTTACTGTCTGTCTCTCTTTAGTGTGTGGTCAGGCTGGTTTCAACCCCAGGTTCATTGGAGGACTCATTGGAGGACTACCTGATTTAAACACCAGGATCATTGGAGGACAGGAGGCTCCCCCAGGTAACTGGCCCTGGCAGGTTGCTCTTTTCATAAATGGAACTGGCTTCTGTGGAGGATCCCTGATCAACAAGGAATGGGTGCTGACTGCTGCTCACTGCTTCCCAAGGTGAGAACTGAGGGTAGATCCGTGAAAAAAAAAAGTCCAGATGAAAATGATCACAATGAATAAAGTTTTGTTGAGATCTGTTCTGATGGATCTGATACATATACTGTCTCTTAGCACATGTTGCTGTCGAACTCAGAAACAGATACTGCTTTAGATGACGGGAAGAAATGATGTCTAATTTTTCTAACAACTTGTTTCTCTCATCACACATTTTGACTAAGATGAAAGATAATGTTAAAGTGAAATCGATGAGGAGACATGTTAATGTAATGGGAAACATCTACAGTAGTCTTAGCTCCACCCTCTTAGTTCAACCAGAGACACATCACAGAACCATTTAATGGGAGAAAGCATTAGATTTTTGAAACACTTTAAAACATTTTAAATGCATAAAAATCTGCACGTCTCAGAGAACACTGGCTACGTGTTTAGACTTAAGAGCACAAATGATTAACTAGATTAATAACTTGTGTAAAAAGGAGAATGAATGAATCATTTGAGAATAATTAATTTTTGTGTCTCAGTCACATTTCGTACAAATTAAACTAGACCTGGTCTTATAATAGTTACAAAATTGCTCTGGACAGCAGTTCTATTTTTCATGTCTTTGCACTGTTCTGTTTTTTTTCTTACTTCAGCAATGACACAAGCAATCTGCTTGTATATCTGGGTGACCAGAGACTCGTAACATTAAGCCCCTATAAAGTGTATCGGGCAGTATCACAGATCATCAATCATCCCAAGTACAACCCCATTACTGGTGAAAACGACATCTCCCTCCTGAAACTCTCCTCACCTGTGAACTTCACCACCTACCTTCTGCCCGTCTGTCTGGCAGCTTCAAACAGCTCCTTCTACAACGGCACCAACACCTGGGTCACTGGATGGGGCGACACTGGGAGTGGAGGTAGGTTGTGAAGCTAATGCATTACACTTATTTTCAGACAAAATTAACTCAGTGGAGCAACAAGCCTATATGATTTAATCTGTAAAATTATTCTTCAGATGCATCAAGAGTAACAACATGGTTTCATTTTATCTTTCAGTTTTTATTCCCAAAAAAGTAGAAAGTTACAGGACATTCAGGCCTTAATGTCTGTTAAACCTGCTTGAAGTTTGACTAACTGATTTGTTTTATCTGGTTTCATGGATAAATATAAGTGGGTGTCATCTGCATAGAAATGTGTGTTTCCAAATAATATTGTCCAATGGAGACACATATAAACATGAAAGTATTGATGTTTATGTTTGCAGTTCATTAACTAAATGTGTTTCTCTGTAGTTACACTTCCCATCCCTTTCAATCTAAGAGAGGTTCAAGTACCAGTTGTTGGGAACAGACAGTGTAACTGTGGTTATGGAGTTGGAAGAATCACAGACAACATGATGTGTGCTGGGTTACCTGCTGGAGGGAAGGGACCCTGTCAGGTGACTGTCTTTACAGTATTTCAGATGTTTAGTATGTCTGTAGATACTGTACACCTGTCATATACATACATAATATTGTATTTTCTGCATATTCTTTTTCCGTATCTTTTTTTTATGTCTCTCTATTTACAGGGGGATGATGGAGGTCCACTGATGAGCAAGCAGAACGGTCGCTGGATCCAGGGCGGAGTTGTGAGTGCTGGAATTGATTGTACTAAAACCAGTTTACCAGGAATCTACACCAGAGTGTCCCAGTACCAGTCCTGGATCAACAGCCAGATCACCAGTGACCCACCAGGCTTCTTCTCCTTTCTGTCCAGTGGGACTGACAGTGACCTCAACATAACCTGTGTCACCAGCACCCCTCCACCAGTCACCGAAAAACGTACGAGTACATGTTCATGTGTAAGATTTTGGTTAAAAAAAGAAATTCAATGAACAACACAGGGAAAGTTTTAGAGGATTTATTAAAAAAGTCAGTCATAGATGAGGCAGGATACAACCAGGCAGACTTGGCACTGATGCAGAGAAGCTCTCAGAAGAAGGTGGTGAATGTGGAAAGGCTCATCAACACCAGGAACTGGTGGCTGGTGTTGTGGTGAGAAGATGGCTGCATCCACACGGAGTGGTCTCAAGCTATGGTGGAACTCCTCCAACAGCATCTACTCTCAGGAGAGACTTGTATAATGAGCTGTTCCCTAAATGAGAGGATAACAACAGGTAAATGAAGTGAACCATGTAAAACTCAGGGATGAACCTCAAGCAGGATATCTGTCCACAAGAAGTGTCACCAAACACAATGTCCAAACAAATCCTCTTCAGCTGTTCACTGATCGTCTTCTTACTCACACATACAGTGCTTCTTCAGAATAAGTCACTTTTAACCAAAAGATAATGATCTTCAGAAGAGCTCACTGAAAAACAGAAAATCCTCCAACACAAGGGGGGAAAAACAGATCCAGAGTAACAGGAGCCAGAGCCAGAGAACTGAAGACTCACTCACACAAATCTGATCAGTAGTTTGCAGAGGCAGAGTCAAAACAGGCAAAGATCAGAAACCAGCAGGATCATCAGAGGTGGTTGAGCAGGGCTGGGGGGCTGTGATCTGGAAGCAAAGCAGACAGTCTGCCACAGAGAGAATGTTTGGTGAGTGGATTATAAAGGGAGAAGCACCGGTAAAACTGGTTAGGCTGATTACAAGAAACGCTTAACCAGGTACGGGTTGTTGCCAACTGTAACTGAGTTGGATTTCAAAATCAAACAGGAAACACACATAGTGATCTTGACACCATGTTTTGTGAAACAAAAATTAATCGAACTGAGCAACTCAAGTCTACACGCCTATCGCCCTCTCTCCAGCTGTGGTCTGTGGTCGAGCCTCATCGAATTCTCATAATCTGGGAGGAAGCTCTGTGGTTTCAGCTGGTGTGTGGCCGTGGATGGTGAGTCTACAGAAGAACAGAACTCATGTGTGTGGAGGGACTCTGGTGGCTGTGGACTCTGTGCTGAGCAACGCAAACTGCTTTTCAAGGTGAGACACCTGGAGACATGATTTCAGATGTTTTGAAGTTTAGATTTCTCCTCAGTCGTTTTTTAGTTCATGTTATCTCTCTCAGTTCCTCCAGAGCATCTGACTGGACCGTGGTCCTGGGTCGTCTGAACCAGAACGGCTCCAACCCCTTTGAGGTGACACTGAATGTGACAAACATCACTCTGAGCAACCTGACTGGGTCTAATGTAGCAGTGCTGCGTCTGTCAACCCCACCCACCCTGTCCGACTACATCCAGCCCATCTGTCTGGACAACGGACGAACCTTCAGTGTGGGCTCCACGTGCTGGGCTGCAGGCTGGAGCTCAGGTCAGGGAGGAGGTGAGTCCAGAACACAGTCTGACACAGTAAAACTGTCTGCATCAGTTCACCTCTTCAAATCCAACATCATAAAGTTATATATGCAGCTACAGTCTGGTTATGATGCAGATGAGCTACTTCTCACTTTTCTCACCCAATTTTAGTGGAACAAGTTCTGCAGGAGTTCCAGACCTCAGTGGTCGACTGTGGGACTTCAACAACTGGCAGCATTTGTACAGAAGCATTTACACTGGAGCCGGTGAGATTGATGAGATGAGATTTATTAGTTGTAGTTATTCATCCATTAGGTTTGTTCTTTTTCAATTCAAACTTCTCTTGGTAAGAAAGTAAATAAGTGAAACTCATTTAAATCCTTCAAGGCCTGCCTATTTTAAATTAAATCATTATATTATTTAGATTTGGAGAAGACCTAGAAACAATGAAAGAAGCTGTGACTGAATCAGCACAGGCCTAATAGAATCAAACTGGTGCTGGACTTGAACCTCTTTGTCCTTCTTTGTGTTCAGGGGTATTCTGGAGGTCCGTTGATGTGTCAGCAGGACGGCTCCTGGTTCCAGGCAGCAGTGTTAACACCTGACAACAACTCCACCACTAAGACTGTTATAACACGAGCAGCTGGGATGGCCTTCACCAAACTGAGCCAGTTTATGGAGTTTCTGACTCGGATACTTGGGGCATTTCTGTCTCCAGCCTCCAACAACAACAGCACCACCACCACCATCCCAACTCCAAACACCACCATAACCACCACCCTGACTGCCACTGGTGGTGCTCCTGCTCACTCCCCATTCTTCTTCTTCCTCCCTGTCTCTGTCTTCTCCATGTGTCTCTGTTTCTTCTAGAAACCTCAAACACTGATTTACATGATGTGTCAGACACAGATGAATGTAAACGACCATGAATCTTAACACTGAACTAAATCATCTACAAACTGAACCTTGACTTGATTCTTCTTCTTCTACAGCTTAGTTAACTGTAAAAACATGTTGGGCTACGAAACCAACTATCCATCAACACTTACAACAGTACTTTAACAGAGCCCATACATCTCTGTGAAATGAGAATATTTTTATATTTGCTGCACAAACTGTGATTCATGATATAACAGGATGTTGGTGTATTTTTGGTGGTGTTGTAACCCATGCTCATTAAAATCCCTTTATTTTTAACCAACCTCAGCCTCCAGCTGTTCATTTATGTCACATTCCCCTCGCAGGTTAAAGCATCTTCATTCCTGAAGATGCATATCTTCCTTCCAGCAGCATGTTGTCCACAGGTGTTGGTATGAATTCATAAGTCACAATCAAGGCCACGGTAACAACTAGAAACACCACTCACAAAAGTGTTTCAGGTGCTGGTTCTCTCAGTGTAGTACTTGATACTTGTACTACACTGAGTTACTTTGCTTATTTAGATGATTATCTAAATCTCTGCTGTTTAAAATGAACGCGTTCATCATCAGACAGGTGTGTGATGTGTTTTAGTCATGTTAGTGTCACCTGTTCAGGTGAGACGATCACACTGATTATTCTGAAAACAAGATTCAATTCAATTCAGCTTTATTTATATAGTGCCAATTCACAACATAGGCCACCTCAGGCCTCTTTATTGTGTAGTGATACACAGGCTTCAGACCAGCGTACCCAGCTGCAGGCGTAAACTGAGTCTCAGAAAACTGGAGCTCAGTTTTTCACGTGATTTGATTGGCTAGTGTTTGAGATGTTGACAGGTTTTGATCTCAAGGTCGCCATGCAGTATCTGTTACCGTGGTGATCTACCCAGATCAATTTGAACCTGATTCGTGGCACCAGAACAAGGCTCAGGGCCAAACGTAGCGGGACAACCAGTAATCTTCATGGTGGAGGACCCTGGTGTGACTGAACTGAGCATGAGGTGAACAAAAGGAGAGTTTCCCAAACCCCGTCCTCATTCCAGCTTCTCCTGAGAAACCCGAAGATAGATCATTCACTTAGTCTCCTGCTGCTGACAACTCTGTTATGTTTGTCCCTCTCTGTTGTAGCAGTGCTCTTATTCAATCTTCTCCAAGATTTCACAGGGGACCAGTTTGTAACTGGCCCTCTTTGAAATAAAAGTTGATACCCACAAGTTTTGAGGGACTTTGAGGGAAACCTCCGTGTTAAGGCTCCTGTCTTCATCCAAGTGCTCTGCACAATCCAGAAAGACCAAACAGTTCCCTGTAACATCTTCTCCTGTGCACTTGATGTTGTCCTGAGTTAAGCTCCCTTTACCAAGATCTGAGAACCCTGCTGCACTACTATGAGCTGTCATATTGGACAGAGAGAGACCCTGGGAGACCAGAGTTCTGATGCAGCTTAGTTAAAGGGTTCACACCAGAACCTGATCTTCAGTACAGGTACAGATTTGTATCAGCAGAAGAAAAAATCTCAATACTGAAAGATCCAAACAACTATAATTCACACAATGTCTCAAACATGTTTCAAACAGCCTGTTATTAGACTCTAAAGTTGGAAAAACCCTTATAAAGTACACACAGGTGTACAGAATGGAAAAAATGAGCACAGACTTTTCTGGGCTTTTACTGGTGACATGAGACTGAAACCGTGAGCGCTGCTTCACTTGTCTTCAGTTAACCACCAGATGTCAGTGTTCATACTCGGGCTGAGGCTTCAAATCTTTTTTTTAGCACAAACAGAAGGAAGCACCTCAAAGATAGAGAGAGGCAGACATAGTTAGCTACAATTTTAAACCTTGTTAGAGAATCAGATTAGACCTTAACATGAATCTGTTGATAACAAGAAAGTTTGAGTGATGTCTTAGAAATAAAGTTTCTGCAGAAATCAAACATGTTCAGTTTATTCATGAACAGATTCAAGGAGAAAAACGTTTCTGAATATTCAAAGCAGAGAAAAAAAAAGAGATTTTAACAGGAAAAAAATATTTACTGCGAATGTATTTTATTCAGTTTTCACTACAGAGACTTGGAAAAAAACAGTGTTACGGACCATTGCTGGAAGCACCTCCACCAGAGGATGGATAAAATATTGATTGTTAATATAGTTAAAAGCACAGTCTGTTCTGTTTATTATTTTGTTCACATAAACTGTAGTCAGTATAATTTTAGCTGAACTCACCCACCTAACAACTCGTGTATTTGTTCATTATGTATAGAAATTATTTCTCACTTATCAAACCTGTTCTCTGCTACATAAACTGTTGTATAGTGCCTTTTTCTTTCTTACTTACTCTGTGAAGTTTCCAGCTGAACACAAATTCTTTGTAAGCATGCGTACAAACATGAACAATGAATCTGATTCTGATGTGCACATTAGTGAAGTTGGGTGTCCATGTCAAACATTGAGGTCAAAAACCTTGAGATGGATGATTCAGTTTATTTTCAAGATTTTGTCCAAAAGTGGTTGACGTCAAGTGGTAATCCATAACCACCACTCCATAACTGGCCATCTGTTTTAGGATACTACACCTACTAAATGCTATTCTTCTCAGGTAACCTGACACAGTTCTGATCACAGCCAGAATTAAAGTAATGCTACTGGAGTTGACTACGAGGACAAGTTTTTCTGCTTGGGATAAGAAACATCAGTTATCAGAGAATGAATTATATATATATTATATTTTAAGTGAATGCCAGAGATTTTAGATTCAAATTTTTTATTGTCAATTTTTCTTTTTTTTCTTTTTTTATCTTCACTTTTCTTCTCTGTGTGGTCATTAGTTCAAGGAAAAGAAATCCAGATGTTAACAGTGATTCCCAAGCAGGCAACAGACCACAGACCAAAACAGTGGTCGTCCATGGTCAAGGACTGTATCAAGAGGGATACAATGGAGTGGAAACGGCTGCTGAATAAGGCTCTCCGACATTTTCAGTGGCCGATGGCAACTTCTGTGGAGTGACAGATTGGACCATCTTAGAGAAAATGACTAATTGACTAAAATGAGGATAGTAGTCCTGCCCTAGGAGTTAGGTGTAGGAGTAACAGGACAGGGGGTACAGTAGTCTGGGCAATGGCTCCTAGAAAACTTAGACTGTACACATATGGGACATTTAGTGTCTGACCTCCTGCAGCTGAACCATTTTCTATTTATTTCTATCAAAGTCCAGCTGCATGGATCAACCTCTTTGACTGTTAGTTTGATGATTTTCAAACACTGTCACATTCTGCTTTTTAAATGAATCAGACAGTTTTATGTGCGTTTAACATCGATGATGAAATCAGAAATGACCTGGTGGTTTCAGTCTGACACAGGCGATTCCTGACAGGTTTGTGCAGACTGAATACAACTTTGAACGAACCTCAGAGAAAGGTCAGAGAAATGTTAAACCGGAATGACGCTCATTGTCTGGGAGGTGATGAAAGTTGTGTTGGTGTTGGTGTGTGAGGAGGGAGGAGAAGAAGCACAACTAGTGGAGAGAGAAGAAACAAAGTTAATAACAAGCAATGATGTCATAAAGTGGACAGTGTGATATGGAGTCCCCCAGCAGACTAAACCTATAGCAGCATAACTAAGAGATGCTTCAGAGTCACCTGAGCCATCTCTAACTATAAGCTTTATCAAAGAGGAAAGTTTTAAGTCTAGTCTTTAAGGTAGAGAGGGTGTCTGCCTCCCGAACCTGGGTTGGGAGCTGGTTCCACAGGAGAGGAGCTTGATAGCTAAAGGC
>JAUYWH010019366.1:0-16593 GCA_034779795.1 Ctenopoma multispine
CCACTTCCTGGTTCATCACTTCCTTCAGTCACACGTTCACATCTCCTCCTCAGACTGATCTTATGTTCATCTAAAACCTCCTGCAGACCAACATCTGCTGAGAGAAAAAGACGTGGTGGTTATTTTTCATTAGTTATAGGAAAGAAAAATATTTAGTGGTATTTACAGAAATCTTAATTGCAAATGCTGTAAATAAGACAGTTAGCAAATGTTAACTGTCCTAGATCCCCATGGCTGGTCCCAAGCCCAAATGGGAAGTGTTGCGTCAGGAAGGGCATTCGGTGTAAAATCTTTTTACCAAATCAAATAATGCGGAGTGATCTGTTTTGAAGACCCCAAATAACAATAATAATAATAATTATAATTGAAAATACTGCACAATTTAACCAGTGACACTGTATATAACAAGGGTTGTTTTCAGAAATGATGAGATCAGCAGACAGATGTTCAGTCTTACTTTGTACAGTCCTGGTCTGACTGTCTGTCTGTGGTCCAGATCTGGTTCTGGGTCTTTGTCCACACTGAGGACAGGAGGAGTCTCCTGATGAACCAGACTGGTCCCAGTATGAGGTGATGCACTGTCTGCAGAACCAGTGTCCACAGCTGGTAGAGACTGGATCCTTCAGGACGTCCTGACACAAAGTACAGCAGGACAGATGCTCCTCCACAGGAACATGACTCCTTTTCTTCTCTCTGTCAAACATTTTTTCAGAACTAAAATCATTTGTTGTCCAGATGAGTGCAACACTGTGAAGAAGCTCAGATGGTCACAGAGAACAATACAAAAGGAGCAGACTCACTCTCAACACTTCCTGCAGCTCTTCACAGTAAAAGCCTTCCACTAATCAGAGCTGATGATATCTGTCACTGTTATACAGTCACTTTGAGCAGTTTAGTTTGGGTTAGTTGGATCTGAACTGAGGTTAGAATTGGTCTTGGTATGGTAATTGGTAGAATATGTGGTAGACTGGCCATCTCAAACAAACAACATGTGACAGTGGTGTCACAGGGTCAGATCCAGATGGTTCTGTTGAAACTGTAAGGGTTGGGAAAGTCAAATTTGGTACAGAAACATTATCAGCTGCCATTAGGTCCGTTTACAGTAGAAACTCTCTTACTCTGTGTCTGTGGGTGCAGGTTCATTACTGAAGTATGGACTACTGTCTTTGGACCAGTCACTCTTCATAGACACACAGCTAGATCCTGGAGACCTGTCCTCCTCTTCTCCCACAGAAACACTCATCTTGTAGACTTCTGTCATTCTGAGGGAAACCAGTGACACTGACTGTGAGCTCAGAACAACAGTAAAATCTATTTAAGAGTGACACACACTAAGAAAAGAGGAAGAGCAATAAAACTCACAGTGACACATTAACACACATAAAAACTGGAAGCACGTATCCCGCTTGGTGGGGTGGTTGTATTTATCAGAAATTATGACTTTGTCTTCACAGATGAATCAAACTGTAAAGTTCAGTAAAATAAAAAAGGAAGGACGTACACATGGTGTCATTCATATGGTTCTTAGAGTCTCCGTTTCCTCCTTCAGTCTTGTTGTATGGACAGACTCTCTCAGGTATGAACATAATGTTCTGTTGCTGTGCTGCTCACAGACGTTTGATTTTATAAATGACGTGTTTGTGAGCGTCAAACACGTTAAAAGAAAAAGTGGTTTAAATCTAGATGTTGGTTTTTACACCAGGCACCAGACTGTGGGTCACATCCAGGAACCAGCTGCACAGTCCGTGACAGTCACTTACTGTCACTACAAAGACCGTCTGACACAGAGCGTTTGTAACAGGATTAAAGTTTTCTTCTACTGAAATATAAAATATGTTTAAACCTTAGTTATAAAATCACATATCACATTTTAGTAGAAATGTTAAAGCACCAACACAATGTGACCAGTGTTTGTATGAATGAGTCATGTGAGTGAGTAACTGTCTCTTACTTTGTGTCTGAGGGTCCAGGTTCATTACGGAACGTCAGAGGTTCTTCTTTGGACCAGTCACTCTTCATAGACACACAGCTGGATCCTGGAGAATCTGACCTGTCCTCCTCTTCCTCCACGCAAACACTCATCTTCTGGACTTCAGTCAGTCAGAGGTAAAACAGTAACACTGGCTGTGAGCTCAGAACAAGAACCAGGACAAACAGGGATTCAAACTCACAGTATAGTTTCCTCTTTTTCTTTCAGCGTCAGAAACAGATTGTGTCTCTTCTGACTTCTGACTCTGACAGTACAATCACTCTGACTCAGCTTCCTTCCTTCTGCTCTGTCCAATCTAAACAGAGTCTGAACTAACCGACTGAAACTAGTGATGGTTTGACTCTAAACCATTAACTACACATTTCAAATCACTGCTTAATGCCTGGATAAAAGTGACCAAGTCACTCGACTGTACCGTACAGATGAGGATGACTGACCAGCAGGTGAATCCTGGACAACACCTGGAAGTGGAGAAAATATGGACCTACTGATCCTGAGTCTGACAGTTCACAACGTTTGTGTTGATCCATAGTCAGAGGTCGTTGTTCAAACAGTGAAAAAGCTTTATTACCATTAGTTCATCTGCTAAAACTCATATTGTCAATAGACACAAGCAACAATAAATATTATCTGGACCCTGTCACACAAACACTTCCCCCAGTGGTGGAGCCAGACCTTCTTCATGGGGGTGTCCAGGCAGAGACCATTGTTCAGTTTGTGGTGGAACAGAAACTCATATCTGTTCAGTGTTTCTATCTGTATTTGGTTGTGTTGTAGTTTTTTTTAACAGAACCTTCAATGAAACACTTACATAACAAAATTATTCTTTTTTATTTGTTATAAATGTTTTACAAAAGATTCATTTACACTAATTACAAGGGGAATTTGTGAAAAAGTAGTTTCAAAGTGTTTTCTTCAGACAATCTGTTTGTGAGCTCATGAATGTGATCAGCAGCTGGTTCTGCTCCACCATCGCTGTCCCTCTCTGAATCTGTCTGACACATGACTCAGTCCAAAAACTTCTTCATAAAAACATTTGACTTTAGAATGATTCATAAAACCATTGAGAAGAAAAAAAGCCAAAAAGTAGTAAATAACAGTATTTTTGGCTTCAGAAATAAATAGATATTTTGGTCACATTTGATTGACAGGCACAGGATAAAAAAGAACTGTCAATGCTGTCAAATCTACAAGTGTCAAAACCCATATAAAAAGAAAAAGCACAACGCAAATGAATATTTCTACTAAATATATATAAATACTGACTGATATATAAACTACTAAACCACAGATTTTAGTGGAAGAAGTGACATATATGATTCTGAACAAAATAACTAACCTTTGGATCACATGATGTCAGACTGGTGAAGAACACGTCACTCACGGAGCTGATTTTTATCAAGTTCATTTTTGAAAAGGTGGATTCATAGGTCTCCCTGTCTTCTACATTTATATACAACTAAACTGCAATCATAATTTTGTTTTTGTAGAAAACTTAATTGTTATGTTGATACTTACAATGGTTTTGTTTGCTTAGTATCAGTTGTACAGTTGAAATATGATGCGCCGCGGGGTGTTTTTAATGTTAGAAATCATACTCCCGACACACGCTCCATGTCAGCTGATTAGTTCATCTATGTCTATCTATGTGTCTTTGTGTGCGCGCATCGCGGCATAACATTGCCGCACGCGACAGAGAGACAGAGATGAAATTGCAGCACTTCACTTCTCATTCAAGTAGCTTTAACATACCAAAAAAGAAGTCCAGATGTCATGACTTTGAATTATTGTTACGATTATTAACAAATCAGACTTAGTCAGACTTCAAGCTTGTTAAAAAAAAATTGAAACCCTGGATGTCCTGTAACTTTCTACTCCATAATTCAGACAAGACAGAGGTTATTATATTTGGGCCGCAAAATCACAGAGACACCTTATCTAGTCAAAGTAAACTTTATTGTCCTCTCTGCTACATACTGTGCAGGTACATAGAGAGATAAGACAACATGGCTCCAGCTTAATCAGTAGAGAATGAGCAAAAAATAAAAAAAACTCTCTCTCTCTCTATATCTATATATATAGATATAGATATAGATATATATATAGAGAGAGAATATAAAAATCAAAAACTAAGGTACAATATAAAAATATACACTTTAAACTGGGAATAACCTACAGGCCGACATGAAATATTTTCACATGTGGTATTTCACATGCTTGTCGAAACATATTCCAGTCTGTGCACATTTGAAAACTCACTTGTTTAGAAAGTATTTCTTTTGATTCCCTCTCACTCACCCATTCACACACCCATTCACACACACACACACACACACACACACACACACACACAGACACACTGAAATACACAAAAAGCCCCTAACAACGCCTTAGCATGTTTTCCTTCTTGACAAGTTGTATCTTATCAGGGCTCTTAGTTTGAAGTAACTCATAGTTACAGAACCCGGATTGTAATTGCTTGTATCTCCTTGTAAGTCGCTTTGGATTAAAGCGTCTGCCAAATGAACTAAAGTAAAGTAAAGAAACAGTGCTGGAGTGCTAAGGCAGCTCCACTCAGCCAAACTCGGATGTTTCTCCTGGCAGGTCTTGTGCGTTTCAGCAGCGAGCTGTATGCAGGCAGCAGCATCTCCGCAGCATGGTCGGAGGAACCGATGTGATCGCTTTGTATGCACCACGTACGATGGTGTAAACTTTGTAAACTTTTAGTTCTCTCCTCTCATAGCAAAGTTCACATGCTGGTGGAATTCCTGCTTGAACACTACAGAATTCAAGTGACTTGAGATGTGTGTGGTTGAAGTCGCCGGCAACGATGAAAGTTTGTTGATAGCCTCATACAGCTCACCTAGCGCCAGGTGAGCATCTTAGACCCATACTCTGTAGCGTCTCCGCCAGCAGGTTTTGCACAGAAATTGTGCATTTTCTCGTTGTAAATGATAAACATCGTGAAAACATAGACGCAACTTAACAAAACAAACAAATAACAAGAAGTAAGACTGAATGCACTGGAGCGCTGTTAGCCGCTGCCTGCCGGTGGCGCCACCAGAGTCTAATCTAATCATAGTGCTCCCCTAGATGATGTAGCACTAACCACGAGTCCTACTCTGAGGAATCTTGGAGTCATCTTTGACCAGCATATCTCCTTTCCTCTTTACATAAACGAAATCTGTAGAACTGCCTTTTTTCACCTGAGGAATATTTCTAAAATCAGAAGCGTCCTGTCTCAAAGTGCTGCGGAAAATGAGTCCATGCATTTGTAACATCTAGGCTGGACTACTGTAATTTTTTTGCTCTCCACTGTCGCCTCAGTGCTTGCTCAAGTGGGACAGTTGGGTTTTCTACATTATTCTGCATTCACTTATATTTTGTGACTTCCTTAGGCAATATTATAAGGAAACACTCAGATGATACCCAATTATATTTATCTATGAAACCAGATGAAACCAATCACTTAGGAAAACTTGTTTAAAAGACATAAAGGTCTGGATGTCCTGTAATTTTCTACTCCTTACTTCAGATAAAACTGAGGTTCTCTGAGATGTTTTGAAATCTCGTCTTATCAGGATGCAAACCTAAACTGTCCTCTTTAGCAGGAGAATGTGAAAACGCTGTGTCATTGAAAAAAACTGCGCATACACCACACACGACGGTAGATGTCAGAACATTTATCAAAATAAGAAAAACGCACTTTTGAGTGGAGGGAGACTTTAAATTAAATGCGCAGATTCATGATAATTTTCAAATGCAAACAAGTAATTTATATATAAAAAAATGTACTGTGATCAAATTAGCCAACGTAAACCTCCTCATTTCAAAAGCTTTAGGTAGGCTAAACTATCAGTTTAATTCAAATATTGGTTGTAACTCACACTACTAAACTGTGTTTAAAAAATTATTATACAAATAGTCATGTTAAAGGGCAGATTTCCCAAATTTCAGATTCACCTCACAGAAAGTAATCAGAAGTTGTTTGTCGCTTGTGGCATTTTTTTTATTTTTTATAAAAAGGATATTAAATGTTTCATGTGACCACAAGGGCCACTCCCTGGACAGAGGCACAGACAGAGACTGACTGATTATTATTATACTGATTAAGAGCCAAATAATGACCAAAGTGCACACTAACACAGTACATCGTTAGTTTCACATTTACACAATTTAAGTAAATTTCCGGCATTTGCAGTTTTACAATCACACAGGCTGATATCGCAGTTGGTCAGCATAGACCAAAGGAGAAGTGCAACATCTTCAGTGTAAATGATAGATGATGATGTATTAAAAGGTCATATGGCTATAAGATAAAACTTGAAGCATTCAGAAATGTTCAGTGCCTTTCATTATTAAGTTATACATGAGTTGAAGTCTGAAGTTAATTGATGTGTATTGATGATGTGACTGTATTTGAGTCAAATTGAGAGTCTCTTTATTAGGGCTAAGATATGCTTTCAATTTGAGTTGTCATTGTGAGTCCCTCAGTCACTCAGTTCTGAGAACAGATGCTTAATTCTTGGATTGTCCAGAAATTAACATATACTGTATGTTATATATGTGGTTTATACAGTTTGTTCCATCATTATGCGAATGTCTCTTTTCTGTCACTTCAGAAAAAAGGTGGAACAAAGAAATCCAAACATCCCAGCTGTCAGCAATGTGGCCAAGCCTTCAAAACACCATCAGCACTCAAGAGTCATCAGAGAGTTCATACTGGAGTGAAACCATATGGCTGTGATCAGTGTGGAAAAACATTCACTCAAAATACCAATCTAAAGAAACACCAGCGTGTTCACAATGGAGAGAAACCCTACTGGTGTGATCAGTGTGGAAAAACATTCAAGCAACAAGGCAATCTCAGGATACACAAACGTGTTCATACTGGAGAAAAACCCTACAGATGTGATCAATGTGGGAAAATGTGCACTACACAAAGCAATTTAACTACACACCAGCGTGTTCACACAGGAGAGAGACCATATGGCTGTGACCAATGTGGAAAAATGCTCACTACACAAAGCAGTCTAAAGAACCACATGTGTATTCACAGTGGAGAGAAACCCTACTGGTGTGGTCAGTGTGGAAAAACGTTCACTCAAGAAAGCGGTCTAAAAACTCACCAGCGTGTTCACACTGGAAACAAAGTTTGAAGCTGTGACCACTATGGTTGAGGTTTGTCTACATGTGCTTTACAAACCAAACTATTAGAATTGTAACGATTAACAAATACGTTTAGGAAGATAAAAGTCAAAATAAACTTTATTGTCATCTCTGACATGGCTCCAGCTTTAACACTACAGAACAAATAGGCACACAGAATAAACAAGAAAAATGGAAATAAACTAAGACAGGAAACGGTTTCACATGGTATTTAACCTTCCATGTAAGTCCTGAGGTTGTCTTTGTTCATTGGCTGTGCATGAGGCCCATAACAGTACAAATCTACGACGTTGGTGATAAACAGTGTCTAAGAACAAACAGTTCTTTTGTGAAATAATTAAATGTCAATTAGTAGCAGTTTAAAGTGACGGTGCTGTACAGTCTGTAACAATGAGACAGTTCCATTTGGGCAGTATTGGTACAAGAGTGAGTTTCTGCTGAATTTGTTGATTAACACAAATCCATTTAAAACCTAACAAATCAGCTCAATGTTGATTCTGAAATATTAATGTTAATCTTTCAAAAGTGTTTTCGTTTGTGTTGCAGCCTCCGAGTGCCCCTTTACGTGTGTGTGTGTGTGTGTGTGTGTGTGTGTGTGTGTGTGTGTGTTGCATCCTGTCGTCATCCAGTTGCATGTGATTTTACTTCATGGCACAAACATTTCAAAGGCCAGCATGTTAAACACACCAGCTGGCTCATCTCCAATCTCTCACAGATTCTACAAATACTGAATATAGATTCTACCAAATAGTATTATGTGGAAGGAATAAATATAAAATTTTAAACCCCTTTGTGAACTGTGGGACACGGTGATCCCTAGAGACAAAGCACATACAAATGTAAAAGCGACTGAAAATGTAGTAGCGACTGCAAGTAGAATTCCCACAACGGAGGCAGTGGGAGCAGTGATGAGCTAATGTGGCTCAGTGGCCACAAAGACCAGGTAGTACAGACAATCAAGATTTAAATATATATATCTTATTTGGATGTTTAGGTCAAGGCTTAAAGGCATCAGTTAGTAAAAATAATAATAATTATATAAAACGTAACACACACAAACAACCATGAAATGAGGCTGATTGGGACTGATCTGGACACTTTATATATACTGTGTATATATTGAGATGAGGGGCAGTGATGTGCATGATTTGCAAATAAAAATGTTTACGTTAGCTAACTAGCTATTCAAGGACGTTGCATTTTCGGTTGACATAGACTGCTGTGTGCTGATAACAGGAGACATTTGCACATGCCTTGTCTGTAGGGGCCACGATAGTGAGAAACCTGCAGGACTGTAATTTCTAGCAGACTAAGATCAATTCCACGTTCCTAGACACACTACTTACATACTTTCAGTATGAAGCAGAAAAATGTAACTGTGACTTATCACTGACAGTAATAACCCCAGTTCACAGTAGGATAAATATTGTAGTTTAGTGCATAACATAGTTTCAGCTGTAATTTCTTCAGTAACAGACGTCGGGCTCCAGTACAAATGAGCAGCTGCAGTAGACGTGATCAATAAATGTGACACCAACTGATGATTTGAAGTTTTACATCTGTAGCAGCTGGTAACTGTGAAATATTTTATGTTTTAACGAAAAAAAACATTGAAAAGGTTCAGTATTTAGTTGTTGTTATGATGTAACTTTCAGTATAAATGATGAAGTTTAGATTTTATTCTTTATTATTTCTTTAATTTCCAACAGCCAACATCTGCTCCTCTGAGCACAGTGATCACTTCACTGTTTTCAAATGAGAGACCATCTTCCCTTTGAATCCTTTTCTAAATCTGCTCTTTCATTTCATTAGCCAGTAAATATTCTTTGTTCTTCTGGTGAACATCAGGACATGAGCACATGTAGATGAACCAGTTCAGTCAAATCAGAGGTCAACATTTGCTTCTTTCCTCTTCTTACATATTCAGTAACTTGGTATTGACTGTTGGACCTGATGTTGAGATGTTTACCCTGGGAAAGAGTATTTGGACCTTTTCACTATTGTACGTTTGATTTGTTGTTGACTTTATTTTGATGCTGTAACTCTCTGATTGCTGACCTCTGTCTAAGAGGCTGAACTCAGTTGTAGAAATGTTTTCCTGTAGTTTTATGTTTGAGACAGATCACTTTAATATTTTATATTGGGACTGTTGTATTTTCTATGTAGTTCTGTAAACACATTTTGTACAAATAAAGATTAATTGAATTGAATAGAATTCAAATGTGTGGTTTATTCAATAAATCTGTAAAAACAAGTCTAAACATTTTAATACAGGACATTAAGAAATGATGATAATTCAGCACAACAAACAGAAAAACACAGTTCAAATGGATTTTCTTTACGTGTATTGAGACAAATACTAGTTGTCAAAGAAGAGAGATTCAGCTCAGTGTTACAAAAGATACATGTTGGGTTTTACCCAGAACCTGTACTATTGATCACTGGTGAATCCTCATCCAGTGCAGATACTCTCCCACCTAAACTTTTTAAACAGAGTTTTGGATGCATTGGTCAGGACAGTGATCATTAATACCTCTCTGACTTTAAAAGGCAGTTGCTCAGCCTCTTCTTAAGAAACCCAGCCTTGATCCTGAAGATTTTAAACATTATGTGCTTATATCTAAACTTCCTTAGACAGCAAACCTTCTCAGTGAATATAGAGAACTCTGTGGCACCCCTTAGGTATGAGGTCTCTCAGGGGTCCGTTTTACCGCCAAGACTGTTCTCTATATGATCCCACTTGGCCAAATCATTAAAGATTATGGAAACTCTTTTCACTGCTATGCTGAGGATACCCAGCTGTACATGCTGTTAAAACCAAGTGATGCCTCTAAGGCCTACAGGCTACTTCAATGTTATGAGCTCATGCAACGTCTTGCAGCTTAATGCAAATCAGACAGAGGTCATTCTTTTTTGGTCCTTCCACAAATACGACTTCTGTTCTGAAGTAGATTGCTCCTCTTTCTTGTTCAGTTTTCTGAGCTTATGGTTTTGCATTAATGTATATCTTTTAAGCTACGTAACCTGACACCTATAAAATGTTTTATTATTACGGAGAATTGGGATCAACTGTGACCACTTTAATGTCATGTTTCTAACCACTGTTGTTATCTATTGTTTTCTTATTACTGTTACTGTACAGCACTTTGGTGAACAGTGCTTTATAAATACATTTATTATTAATTTATTATAGAAAAATGTAGAACCTGGATGAAGAGGCACAAACATGATGGACTATAGAGCCTACGGAGGAAAATGAAGATAACATATATTTGTAACAAGTAACATCAGGTAAAGCTGTAGTTACTGTAGGTCTCCCTTTGATGTGAAGGCTCAAATGTAAAATTCTTTATGAGAATCATCAGTCAACTTGTGGAGACTTCATTTGTATGTGTGTGTGTGGAGTTACGCAGGAACTACAGTCCTCACTCCGAGATAACAGAGTTTATGTGAATCATGAGTTTGCTTCAGATTTTCACTTGTGATGTTGCTTCACATCAATTACAGTTCAGACATTGAGATTTTCAACCTGAAGAATTTAAGAGCAGCTAAATAACTTTTACACTCACACAGAACTATTTTGACCCACATGGAGAAAAAGAGTTCTGACTCTCACCTGGGTTCAGAGTTCAGTAAAGAGAGAACGAGAGTTTTACTGTACTTTTAATTCAGTTTCAAATAGTATTCTTAAGATGAGCTGGTTGTATTTTTCTCACCTGGTTTAAAGAGCTCATGTTGCCTCTGCAGTGGTTGAGCTGAGAGACGATGACAGACGCTGTTCCTCTGCTCCAGTCAGACACCTAGGTCATTATCAGACATCAGTGATCAGCTGCTACACCAGGGTCAAAGTGTCTGACTGTGGGAGTCAGTCATCTACACAAAGTGTGTAGATTTCCACAACTTTTCCATGACCTTTAAATATTACTCCCAGCAACAGAACTGAGAAGTGGTTCAATATTATATTGTAGTATTCACACAGTGAAGAGCAGATGGTACCAAATGTCTGACACTTTCTTTAGCTTCTGTTAAATGAAAAACACAATACAGCTGTGTTGAGACATTCAAAGCTTCACAACCACTGTGTTCTTTGCTGGATGTCTGTCTAGTACTGGATTAGAAAATTCTCTACTTTGATAATCAAATAATTATGTATATAACAAACTAAATTTGGCTTTATTCAGTTGTTTAATAGTAAGCGAGAAAAACAGGAAACATGGGGAGAAGAGAGGGTGTAACACAGACGTCTCTGGCCGAAACCAAACTATGGTTACATGACTATACACAGTCTCTTACTTTGTGTCAGAAGGTCCAGATTCATTGGTGAACTCCAAATGCCGATCTTTAGACCAGTCCCTCTCCATTGAGGGACAGATGGATCCTGAAGACCCCGCTCTGTCCTCCTCTGCCTCCACAGAAGCTCTCACCATCTGGAGGAAGCTAGTTACACCAGCTGTGAGCTGAGAACACAAACAGGATCATAACATCAAACACATCACTCAGATCTTTCGCAGCCTTCTTTTCCTTTTCTCTCTGCCTCTTTGTACATAGTGATGTGGTTTCAGTCTCTACAGCAGTAAAATGAAACTCACCTTTCTCAGCTTCAGTTTACCTCCGTCAGCCCTAAATGGAGTCTGAACAAACTGAACAGCTTCAGGACTCCCTCCCTCTTCTCATCTACCTGTATCACCTGGTCAGTGTTGCTCCACCCCCCCTGCATTTACAGGATATCAGGTACGTTTGTGGTGCCTGTTTAAATTCAACTTCATATTTTCTTTTACATATGGTTTACATCTGAAAGTGTCAGATTAAAAATATAAAACTCAAGGACTTTGTTACTGTGATAATCTTCAGTCTCTTCCAAACATCTGGATGATAAACAGAATATTTTTCACATCAGTTTTCTTCCACTTCAACTCTTCCAATAATCACTAAATGATCTTTAACGGTTGTTTTAAGAGTTAATAAAACGTCTCGGCTCCTGATGTTTTAGTTGTGTTTATGTATCAGGTGTGAAGCCAGCACGTCTCCCTGTGTCTGTCTGGGTAAAGACGAGACAAAAACACACCACTTTATGTTGTGCTGTTTTATGCACCTGCTGTCCAACAAGCTGCTGCAAGATGCTGACTATTAGTTGACCTGAGAGGAAAAAATGTAAAGCAGAAACTTCAGACTCCAACGCTGGGAACAAAGGAAAGACTGAATAATGGAACTTCACACATAAAAAGATTTATTTAGATATTTACAGAATCGGGGATGATAATGAATTAATGTTGAGCATTCTACCAGTGAGAAACACGACTTGTTGCTAATTGTGAGAAGCCAACAAATTGGGTGATGAATGGGATGAAGAGGGAGAACGTCCTTAAACAGAGACGACACTTTTAGATGCTGAGAGAAACAAGTGGTAACTATCTCAACGTAGTCCTCAGTCCTCTGCTGCTCTTCCTTTTTTGTTTTCCCAGTACGGTTTTTCCGTGGTGGAGTCGAGCATCCTGTACCCACTAGAGCTTGTAAAGAAGTTCGGATCAACTGGTGGTGACGATCTCTGTAGATTTTCTTTATCTGGATCTGTATCTAAGAGACGAGCAGAGAAAGGTCAACAACTTGTTTTCTATATATTAGTTTAATACTTTATTATATGCAGAACATTTTCTATTTGTCCAAAGAAACGATTGTAATTTCTGGACAAATTTAAAACTTCTATCAAGAAGGTAAATTATATCATCTCACAGGTGATTTTACTGTTGACTTCTTTCAAAGACTATAAGACTAGAATCTGAGAGACCTGCAGAACGTGTACACACAGCGTGGTGGATCCTCAACTGCTTTTATGTTGTTTTAATGTAATGTCCAAAACAAGAAAATGCTATTAGGCTTCGCCAATAAATGTTTTGTAATTCACTAAATAATCCAGATGTTTTCCCTTTATTACGACTCATTTTGTGAAATTTCCCTGAGCACTTGTGAACATAACTATTTATGTAACTGCAGAACATTAAATAATGTGTGTATAAAGCCAATTCAAAAACCATGGATCTTTAAAAGAAGGCTTGCAAAGGTTTGGAGACAGTGTGTCAGTACTCACGTCTTGTATCTGGAGGCTTTAATCTCCCAGTCCTCCATCCTGTAGGGGACAAACACACAGTTTGAGTCACATCTATTAAACCAAGCAGTTTATAATCCCTGAAATGGTAACACCTTACACCAGAAGAACCAATGAGAGAAGTGGGTTTGTCAGTTAACATTAAGTTCAGCCATGACATAACAGCATTAATCCAAATAATTGTAATTTAATATTACTAGTGTAGTATAATTTACATGTCATGGCTAAAACGTGCCGTTTTTGTAGCTTGTTATTCTGCATAAATGTCCGTCTTATACCAGACATTGTTCTTTGAATCGTAACGTAGCATTAACATCAGTATAATAGAAACATTGATGTTTTCTTTAGCACTAGTGTGAATATGTACAGTCGACTCGGTCAGCGGCTTCTGAATGAGAATGACACGTGCGCTTAAGCGACTTGCACTTAGGTGCAGTCGACTGTGTCTTTGTCATGACCCTTATATCATTTCCTCTTATACTTGTCAGAGATAGCAGGCTGTTCGTAGCCATGGATCAATGGCCTCGCGAAAATGAAAGGCTGAAGATTTACAGGCAGCACCGACTCTTTGTTACTGACCTCACAGTCTCCAGTCCAAAGTCTGGACTCTCCACAATCTCAGTCAACTGCTTCACTCCTGAATCCTCCAGGTCGTTTCCAATGAGGTCCAGTACTCTCAGACGGGAGGGGTTGGACTTCAGAGCTGAGGTCAGATTATCACAGCTGACCGTTGTCAAAGAGCAGTAACTCAGTCTGAATGAAGACATTTTTACAAAACAAAAAAAACAAAAAAATCATTGAAAGTAACATAAAAAGTTATTTAAAACAAAAGTCAATAAACTGTCAAATCATCGACTATTACTATTAGAAAGAATTCATCAGAAAAATAAAAGCATTTAGGATCCTCAGGGAGGATATACAGCATGTGTGCAGTTTAGTGTGACCACGATACATCATATTAATCAGAGCCCAGAAATCTGACCTAAGAGTGTCCAGTCGACTGGACGGGTTTGCCAGAAAGACAAACAATTCCTTCACTTCAGAGTCTCCAAGGTCGTTGATACTCAGGTCTAGTTCTCTCAGATTGGATGGGTTGGACTTCAGAGCGGAAGCCAGTAAAAGACAGGTAGTATCTGGCAAATTGCAGGCCATCAACCTAGATAAAGAAATAATCATAAGTAATTCAAAGTACACAAACACAACTAGTACACAACATAGTTTATCATTTCTAATCTCACCTTAGAATCCTTAGTCGACAGTTTGGGCTCTGCAGTCCAGAAAAGAGGAGCTTCACTCTTGAGACACTGTGAAGCTGACTGTGACTCAGGTCCAGATGTTTCAAATGGGAAGGGTTGGAGTCCAGAGCTGAGGCCACAACTTCACAGTGAGACTCTCTCAATTCATAGCCAGAAAATCTGTCAGGACACAAATAAAATATATTATTATTAAAAATGATACATCTGTGTGTTTGACATGAAACAATCATCAGTCTCCTGGACATTTAAATTTACATCTGTTGGTGATTCCACGTCTGCCTGCAGATGACTAGTATGGCATTATCATGTTTGTCTCTTTACAGACTCCTTGGAAGTAAAAATGTTTTTGCTTCCCCTAATTTGAATTTGACTGAGATTTATGGTCACCTTTCCTTGCCAAATCACGTGTGCGTGCAAGACAACAAAGACCATTAAGCATTAAATCATTTAAAACATCAAGGACCTTTCAATCAACATCATAACCGAAACTGAACAGGTAATTAGGGCAATATGGCCTAAAATGAATATAGCAATATTTTTAAGCTATATCGCGATACACGATATATATCGCGATACACGATATATATCGCGGGGGGGTTGCGCCCGGGGGTGTTAAGTTGATTGAAAAGACGATTTCTATTGTTGCGATTCAATTGCAAATGCTGTGGTGTTATAACGTTATACAGTCTCTAACATACTTTAAAGGTCACCATCATTTGCAATCACCAGTAATTGTTCCTCTCGCGCAGACGGCAGACTCTGCGCTCTGTTTGTAAATAAGCCTGTGTCGTGTGAAAACAGAAACTAACTGTGACTGTCACACTCAATGCGTGACAGTCACTCTTTTCAGTCTTTAGTCACGCACTCCCGCCACACGTTGCATATCTCACGCCGAAAAATTATTTGTAGGCTAATATGCTGCAGCACCTCCGGCCGCCTCACTATGAAACAAGTGCATCTTTTGAAATAGTTATCCTCAAAACTTGAGAGCCCTGAAATAATTATTTTCTTTCTCTGTGGCCCGGTACCAAAAAGAGGTTTCGCTTGGGCTTTCACAACTCTCCGCGAGTCCACTTCCCTCCACTGTTATTCCGGTACAAAACAAGCATTTGCGAGGAAAGTTTGGCTGGACGGGGGAGTGAGCTGTGTGCTGTTAGAGGGCAGAGAAGCGAAACTTAAAGCGAAAAACATGCCATTTATTTAACGTTAGAGTTTATACTCAATAGTCACAATACAGTTATTCTCTATATCGCACGTGGAACAAGTCGAGATACATCGCGTATATTCGATATATCGCCCACCCCTACAAGTAATCTATATAGATTAGGAACATTCATCACATCTGGACTTACCGAGCCTTCCTGCAGTTCCTCACAGCTGGGATCAGTCTCTGACGTCCCTCTGTTGATGTGTTGTACTTCTTCAGGTCCAACTCATCCAGAACCTCCTCTGACATCTGCAGCATGTAGGCCAGAGCTGAGCACTGGATCAGAGAGAGTTTCTTCTCCGATCTGTTCTTTGACTTCAGGAACTCTTGGATCTCCTGCTGAACTGAGTGATCATTCATCTCCATCAGACAGTGGAAGATGTTGATGCTTCTGTCAGGAGAGATTTCGTCACTGTTCATCTCTTTCAGGTTGTTGATGATTGTCTGGATGGTTTCTGGACTAGTCTCTGTCTGACCCAGCAGACCTCCTAAGAGTCTCTGGTTGGTCTCCAGACAGAGGCCATGAAGGAAACGAACAAACAGGTCCAGGTGACCATTTTTACTTTGATGGGATTTCTTAAGGACCCTACTCAGGAAAACATCCATAGACAGTAAGTGTGAGTCACTTTCTCCATAGTCTTCCAGGAAGTTCTTCAGAACTTCTGTCTTCCTGTTGGTGTAACAGTGGAACATGTAGACTGCAGCCAGAAACTCCTGAATGCTCAGATGAACAAAGCAGTAGACTGTTTTCTGGAACATCACACTCTCTCTTTTGAAGATCTCTGTACAAACTCCTGAGTACACCGAGGCCTCTGTCACATCAAGACCACACTGCTCCAGGTCTTCTTGGTAGAACATGAGGTTTCCT
>JAUYWH010019367.1:0-16589 GCA_034779795.1 Ctenopoma multispine
ATTTTGCATCAATAGCCCACTTAGAAATCCCCTTACTGATAAAAATGCTGATGTGTCAAATACGTATTTCCCCCGCTGTATGTGGACAAATTGTGGACCTGCCCTTAAATCATGATGTGTTTGTTTTTACGTGTGCTCAGACTCCAACAGGCTCCAGAAGCTGCAGCGGGTCCAGTGGCACCAGCAGCTCCAGCGGCCCCAGTCGCTCCGGTGGCCCCAGCGGCCCCAGTGGTCCCTGGTCCAGAGGGGACTCGACAGCCTCCACAGCTGGTCGGACAGGTGTGTGAAAGCATAACATGTCACAGTGACAATAATAAACAGTATTGTTTTCAGCATTAATCTGCTGTTATTACTACTACTAGTACTATTTTACTACTATTACTACTCCTGCTACTACTTCTCATGCCAGTATTAGTACAGCTGCATGTTGATCCCGTGTTAACATCGGTTCTCGGTGTGAAAACAGCAGCTTCCTGTTTCCTGATAAAGTGTCAATCATCAGTTTTCGCTTTAACTGAGGACAGAATGAAAGTGGACGGTGTCTCTTTGTATCTGTTGACTGACCTCTCTTTTTGTCAGGACGGGAAGTTGAACACACAGTTGGTGCGACCCAGCCCCCCCAGCTTCGGCCCGGGTTTAGTCAGTAAGTATCAGAACTGTATCTGGAGACATCATCAGAGCTGTGAAGGTTTGTGTTTTCACATAATGTGTCTCATTTTATTGGCTCGCTCTGCTTCCTGTTGTAAAATCTAAGAGGGTCTGAACAGTTTTAGTAAGTTTTTTTTCTCTAGTTTTCTACAAAGTAGATGGTCAAATACAAACGGATCGGTTCATTTACGTGTCTGGATAATTATTGCCTCTAACAATAAACTGACTCAGAACAGTAAATGTTCAGAGTCCACTCTGCTGCACAGTCACATTTTAAACATCAGTAACTGGGTCCTTGCCAGAGGAGCAAGTTAAGGTGAAGAGAAGTCAGGTCACTCTCCCACAGTCGGTCTGCATAGCAGCTTGCTGCTGCTCCATCAGCAAATATCAGTGAAGAGATCATCCAGCTTGTGCTGCCTTTACTGGAGGTGGCTGCTGGTTATTTCATTGTTACTGATGAACATTGCTTCTGAGTGACTTCTAGTTAAACTGTCTGTATTCACACACTGTACAGTTCTGTAAAAAAACTTTGGTTCTGCAGCAGGACGATGATCTGCAACACACTAGCAGGTCCACGTTGGACTGGCTACGAAACAAAATGAAGGGTTTGTAGTGGTCTAGTCTGGACTTGGATGTGATTGAGATGTCAAAACCTTAAACAGACCATTCATGCTTGGAAACCTCCAGTATCACTGAATTTAAACAATTCTGACTGACAGTCATCAGAAACAGCACAACTCTGTACGTCAGAGATGATGCTTCACTCTGTAACTACAACAGCATTAAGTGTTAATACAGTTCAGACTTTCTCCTCATAACCCAAATACAAAATAAACCCGCTGTGTTTCCTGCAGACGAGTCTCAGCGGCGTCAGTACGAGGAGTGGTTGGCGGAGACGCAGCAGCTCCTGCAGATGCAGCAGCGTCTCCTGGAGGACCAGATCGCGGCCCACCGCAAGACCAAGAAAGCTCTGTCAGCCAAACAGAGAACAGCCAAGAAGGCCGGACGAGTCTTTGGTGAGGAGGACGCCGCCCAGCTCCGCTGCATCACTGAGCAGCAGGGGGCGGTGCAGAAACAGCTGGAGCAGGTACGCAGCTACATCTTCTTTAAGTGTTGACAGAGAAAGGGGCTTAAACTCTACCTGTTGACTGTGTTGTGTTCTGTGTTCAGATCCGGAAGCAGCAGAAGGATCACGCCGAGCTGATTGAGGACTACAGGAACAAACAGCAGCAGCAGAGGGCTCTGCAGCAGCAACAACCTCCAGCTGCCCCCCCAATGATGCCTGCAGGTGCCCCCGCCATCCCTCAGACACGTCTCCCTCAGCCCATGGTCCCCATGCAGCCCCACCCAGGCGGCCCCACTCCAGCCCGTGTCCAAAATGTCCCTCCTGTTTGGACGCCAGGTGGTGGGGCCCCAGGGGTAATGGGACAGAGGATGCCACCTCATCTGCCCCCTCAGATGCCCCCAGCCCTGCCCAACACTCCTCAGGCCCCAACACACACCCAGACCCCCACAGCCATGGTGCCCGGCCTCGCTGCTCCAACAGCAGGTTTCGCTGCAGGCCCCCGAGGCCCTACTGGAGGGCCGGGAGGTGGAGCAGCAGGAGATGGAGCCACCTCCACTCCTCAGGTAACACACCTAGATCCTTCCAGAGCTTTTAGACTGTAGTTTAACTGCACAGTCCAAACACCAGAGTCAGAAAATACTTTCTGTTCTCTGGGCTCATGACGGCGTTAATGCTGAGTTTCAGCCGAGTTCATGTTTCAGCAGAAGTTATTCCTGGATCCTGTTTTAACTGAGGTTTGTGTCTCCACCTGCAGGTGAAGTTTGACGACAACAACCCGTTCAGCGAGGGTTTCCAAGAGAGGGAGCGGAGGGAGAGGCTTAGGGAGCAGCAGGAGCGGCAGAGGGTCCAGCTCATGCATGAGGTAAAAGACAGCACCACCACCTCCAGACAGAGGACAGGAAGTACAGACGCACCTGTTAACCTGTTCTCACTCTGCTCTCAGGTGGAGCGTCATCGGGCCCTGCAGCAGAGGCTGGAGCTGGAGCAGCAGGGTCTCCTGGGAGCCCCCATAGGTCCTAGGGCTGGAGTAGCAACCATTCCCTCAGCTGGAGCTCTGCCAGGGGCTCGGCTCAGTCAAACACCTGGTCCAGGTCCAGTCCTGGTAGCTACTGCCCCTGGTGGAGACAGTCTGTCCCAGATGCCTTTCTTCAGCTCTGAACTGCCCCAGGACTTCCTTCAGTCCCCACCAGACTCTAGACCCCCACCACAACACCAAGCAGGACCGCCGTTCCCTCAGCAAGATTTCACTGGACCCCTGCACCCTGGACCTCACCCAGGTCCAGTTCTAATCCCTGGGACTGTAGCAGTACGGGGCAGGGCCCTGCCTGAACATGGACCACCCATGGATGTGGCTTCTTCCAACCTCCAGATGAGACCGAGGCTCCCAGGCTCCTCAGGGCCCTCAGCCCAAGTACTGGTACGTCCAGCTGGAATAGCACCAGCAGGAATGACCCCCTCCCATCCTGGAGGTCATCGATTTGGACACGACTCCTCTTCTTCCTCCCCATCCACCCCTCTGCCCCCCACCTTCCCCTGCTCCTCCTCTGGAGCCTCCCTCATGCAGCTCTATTCCGACATTCTCCCTGACGACAAACCAAAGAAGAAGAGGAGCAGAAAGAAGGATGGAGACAGCTCTACGGAGGGAGGGGGGTCCAGGACACCGCTGTCCTCACACTCTGATGACATAACAGCCCCCCCCACTCCAGCCTTTTCTGACACCTCCTGCTCCACCCCCACTCGGGGCAGCTTGGACCAATCAGACTTTTCGTTCCCTCAGAGCTCTGGTCTGGCTCCATCATCGGAGCTGGAGAGGCAGCTGTGTGTCAGCGCTGCAGCCCAGCAGAGGGGCTCCGTCCCAGGCATGGAGTTTCAGAGAGACCCACTGAGTGCAGCTCGCCTGGAGGTCAAGGTTCGAGTAGTTTTCATAACCTGTAACAATACTGAGAGTAATGGTTACTGTTTGTAACCTGTAGTAGTATTTGTTGTAGTAGTACTGTAGTATTTAATGTATTTGTTCTTCTCTCCAGCTGGAGCGTGAGGAGGGGGGAGCCTGTGGGGGAGGGGAGGTGAAGCTGGAGGGGGATGGCTCTCAGGGACTGTTGTCTCCCTCTTCTGGAGACGCGGGGAAGGAGCTGCTCCGACACCTGCTGAAGGACAAGATGTCTCCAGCCAACACGCCATCACCCATTCCCCAGGCCCTGCTCGCCGCTCGCCGCCACCTGTCCAGTGACAGCATCCGGTCCGAGGAGGAGGATCGGCCCGGTTCCCAAGGCAACATGGTGAGAGGAATAACTCAACTGTAATCTTCACACAGAGCAGCTGACAGAAAAGTGCAGGAACATGATGAATCTACTAAAAATCTATAGAAACTAACAAAGACGGGATGGATTTAAACTCATCTGTAAAATAGGAAATATTTTTACATATCTTACTTATGTTGTTTCTCTCGGCTGCTCCTCCAGGTGTCCACAGATAATCCAGGTCTGGATCTGCTGGATTCGTCTGGCAAGAAGAAGACTCAGCGCTGTAAGAGACCAGCCCGGCCCGAGAAGGATCGAGCGCCTCCCAAATACAAGAGGAGGAAAAAAGAGGAAGAAGAGAAGATGCTTCAGTCCTCCACCCCATCCTCTGAACAGCTGGTGACACACCTCAGACAGGTAAACCGACACCACCTGGTACTGGTCTTGTACTTTTCACTCTGACAAGCTCTTCACTAAACTTTTCAAATATCAAGTCTTTATGGCCTCCTCCCCCAACTTTAACCCTCCCCTCACAGCTGTCGGTGCTGCCCCTCATGGAGCCGGTTCTGGGGGTGGATCTGAGCCTGTTCCCCCCGTACGGCAGCTCCTCTCTGGGCCGAAACTCCAGACTGACAGGCTCCTTTGGTAACGCCTGCCTGGACGGAGTTAGCGACTACTACTCCCAGCTCATATACAAGGTACTACTACAGTAATACTGCATTAATACACTCCTACTGCCAATCACTAATTACTGTTGTCAGCTCATATATAATATAATACTGCAGTAACACCACATTACAGTAGCAATAGTACCTGGATGAAGTGACTTCTCCTCCCAGCTCATATTGTACAAGCTACTGTTGCAGTAACACTACAGTGATACTAATAATACTACAGTGAACGTATATGAGCATTGCAGTAAAAGAAAACAAATACTACAATAAAACTGCATTTCCGTCACAGTGATTCTACAAAACAACAGTAAAACTGATTCAGTTGAATTAAATAATCACATTTAATCCCCCCCCCCTCCTCCTCCAGCAGAACAACCTCAGTAACCCCCCCACGCCACCAGCCTCCCTGCCCCCCACCCCTCCACCTGTGGCCCGTCAGAAACTGGTGAACGGCTTCGCTACGACGGAGGAGCTGGCCCGGAAAGAGCTGACGGAGCCGGACGGTAAGAACAGAAACATTCCAGGGATAGAAACACGTTCAGCATCACAGAAATCAGCTGGGGGGTGGGGGTGGGGGGAAGGGGCACAGAGTTGTGTATCTAAATCCAGTGAAATAAACGTGAACCCATGTTCATCCGTCTAGTCAAAGGAGCATCAGGTCTGAAGCAGAAGGGGACCGAGATTCTGGATCTGAACCACACCTCCAAGACTGTGGACGTCCCAGCCTCCCTGCCAACCCCGCCCCACAACAACCAGGAGGAGCTCAGGTAAACTCCGCCCCCTAACAACACCTTAGGCAAACTACAAAACAAGTAAATTAAGATTCACGTGTTGTCTGCAGAGAAACAAACTGCTGCTTTTTATTCTCTCATGTTTTTATCTGTTTATGTGGTTGAATTTTACTTCAGATGTTCTACTGAAGCAGTCAAAGGTCGATCAGATCGTTCAGATTCATTCCTGTTTCTCTGACTTTTGTTTCTTCTTCGTGTGTTTTCAGGGTCCAGGACTCGTCGGGCCGCGACAGTCCGGACGGTTTCATCCCATCGTCGTCTCCAGAGAGCGTGGCAGACATGGAGATCAGCAGGTACCCCGACCTGTCCTTCATCAAACTGGAGCCTCCCTCACCCTGCCCATCGCCTACAATACCCATGATGCCCTGCGCTTTGGGAAAAGGTGAACATGAACTGAACAGTGATCAACTGCAGGACTTCAGATAGGTGTTCCTAATAAACTGACCACTGAGTGTGTTTGTGTGTCCAGGCTCTGCAGTGAAACAGGAAGTGAAGTCTGAACCGAACCATCAGGGTCCCCCATCCTGTTCCAACACTGACCTGGTTACCATAGCGATAACTCTGAACCCCGTTGCAGCCCAGGTAAAATCATCTCGGTGTAAACGAGTCTGACGACACGAAGATGTCACATGACTGGACATGAAGAAACTCTCACCTGTGTCACTGTAAAACTCAGTGGAGCTGAAGCTGTTGTTCCTCCATGTGTCTACAGAACGTTGCAGGCGTCATGGCGGCGATGGTGGAGCTGCTGCGGGTCCCTGGTCCCGTCAACTACCAGCTGAGCCGACCAGCCGGCCCCGAGCAGAGCTCTCTGGCCCTGCTGGCCGGAGTCCGAGTGCCACAGATGCAGGTAAGAACCTTGGCCAGTTTACAATACATGTTAAGAAGAGCAATAAAAAAAGAAAACATAAGTATTAACATTAATATTTAATAAATCTAATTTAAAAGGTCAATAGAAAAACTTTAATAATTTAAACCAGAGCACAAGACAACAAACATTACACATCATTTAACTCATGACTATCTTAATTTGGACTGATTGAATTAGTAAACTAATAAACACGGCAGCTCCTTCACTCCAGCATTAAAGTCACATTTCAGATTTTACCAGTAAAGAAACAACAGAACAAGCCTCAGATTACATCTCTTCCTTTTAGTCAGCAGGTTTTAGTTTCTAATAACTTTGCCCCCAGGTGTTGGTTGGCTTTAAATGACTTTGTATTTTTGTATTGTGTGTGTGTGTGTGTGTGTGTGTGTGTAGGGTCCAGCAGGCAGCAGACAGCAGAGACCACCACTCGCTGCTGGAAACACTGGTCTGTATCACATCATATATGTTGTGTTTCGATTTTCTTCCCGTTTCCTCTCTATAACTTCTCTCCATATTTCCTCCAGGTGTCAGAATGAACTACGTCCAACATGTCGGCAACAGGCCTCAGTGTTGCGGCTATTGTAAGGTGCTGCTGGGAAACGGAGTCGGCATCGTCAAGGAGCTCAAACAGGTCAGACCCAGTAAGAGAATCCATCGGGCCGAGAGTGAACCTGCAGAGAGATCAGAGGTGAACTTACTGTGTGTGTTACAGGAGGGTCAGTCCAGACCAGGATCCAGCCTGATGTTCTGTAGTTCGAACTGCTCTGCCATCTACACATCTGATCTTCAGAACAGATCATCTGGAAACAAGGTGAGAGATCAGATTATTGGTTATTGATTCAGGTCAGCAGCTGTTTCCCTAAAGGTGAGGACAGTATGTATCAGTCCTGTGCCTTTTACATGATGTAGTCGCACTCACCTGGTTTACATTGTTGAGTTGTCACATGATGTCACAGTGTGTGGTTGATGACATCACATCTCCTGTCTTCTTCTCTGTCCTCAGCCTGTGGTCCCTATCCTGACATCAGGTTCTGAGCTCTCCTCTCCCAGCACAGGGCAGCACCAGTACACCAACAACATGTCCTCCATCGCGGTCCACTCCCTGCCCCTTGCTCCACCCTGCATTCCCCCCACCTCTTCATCCTCCCCACCACTGTCCTTCCCACCAGCCTCTGCCATCACCACGGAGACCAGGCCACGCATGGACAGCCTCAAGGTGGGTGTCGATGACTGTGGAGGACTGTAGATCAGTTGAGGAATTGATGTGATGATTGACTGAGCCTTTCATTGAATGACAGGTAAAGGTGAAGCTGAAGCCCCACCCTCGGGCAGTCCCAGGTGGAGAGGACTTGTCTCGGCACGTAAAAAGGATGAAGAATTCCCGCTGGAGACGCTGGAGCGTTAGCGTCACGCTCAGCAGGTTAGCATGTTACGATCTCACTCAGCTTGTTAGTATCTTAGCATCATGATCAGTAGGTCAGCATGTTAGCATACTGAGCAGCTAAGCATGTTAGCATCGTCTTGTTTTTACCCAGGGGTCCTTGCATTCCTAACGAGGCGGTTGCCATGCCAACGGAAGAGGAAATAGATGTGCTGCTGAAGAAGTTGGGGGCATGTCTTCGTCCTGACCCGTTACCCAAAGACCAGCGGCGGTGCTGCTTCTGCCACCAGCAGGGAGACGGACGGACAGATGGACCAGCTAGATTGCTAAACCTGGACCTCGACCTGTGGGTGAGTCTGCTGTGATGTGCTCTACTCAGCTGCTGTACTGGGCTTTAGTCTGGACCAGCAGAGTCTCAGCTAATGACCTATTTGTCTTTGCCTCAGGTCCACCTGAACTGTGCTCTGTGGTCCAGTGAGGTGTATGAGACTCAGGCCGGCGCTCTGATCAATGTGGAGCTGGCTCTGAGACGAGGTCTGAGTCTGCGCTGCGCTCACTGTCAGCAGACTGGAGCAACGAGCGGCTGCAACCGCCTCCGCTGCACCAACACGTACCACTTCACCTGTGCATTGCAGGCACACTGCACATTCTTCAAGGTACCACACTGTGAAAAAGACCCGCAGCATGTGTCAGGACTCACACGTGGTGTTAACGTGTTTACATGACAGATTTACCTTCCTCAGCTGCACCACTTCATCTTCCTCTCTCTGTGTCCTCCAGGATAAGACGATGCTCTGTCACCTCCACAAGCCCAGGTCGGTTTCTCTCAGTGGCGACAGGTCTTCCAGCGGCTCCCCCTCCTCCACACCGGGGCCAACACCTGACCCGGTGGCCGTGGCGTTCTCTGACCCATACGACTCTGAGCTGCGGTGCTTTGCCGTGTTTCGGCGGGTGTACGTGCAGCGGGATGAGGCTCGTCAGATCGCGGCCGTGGTGCAGCGCGGCGAGCGGCAGCACACATTCAGGGTCGGCAGCCTGCTGTTCCGCGCCATCGGCCGCCTCCTCCCACATCAGATAAACAAGTTCCACAACAAAACCGCCATCTTCCCTGTTGGTTACCATGCCAACCGCATCTACTGGAGTATGCGCTACAGCAACAGGTAAGTTAGCCGCTCAGTGTAAAAATTGTCTATGTTCAAATCAGCTTTTATTTTGAAAATATTTCAGGATTCAGTTGTTTAGTTTGATCAGTTTGTGGATTTACAGTAACTGAGTTAATACAGATCAGGTAACGCAGTGACTGAATCATGGTTGTTCTCCTCTAGACGCTGTAAGTACATGTGCTACATCGAGGACAAGGAGGGTGAGCCGCTGTTTAAAGTGAAGGTGGTGGAGAAAGGACACGACGACCTGATTCTGACCGGACTAACACCCAAAGGTAAACATCACCTGTGGAGGGTTACCTGTAAGATCACACTGATGGTTTTAAAGGTTCCAGAGAGGGTGAAGACATATGTTTGACTGTGTCTCCTCCTCTCTGCAGCTGTTTGGGACCAGATACTGGAACCAGTGTCACAGATCAGAGCCTCCAGTGGGACTCTAAAGCTGTTCCCAGTTTACCTAAAAGGAGAGGACCTGTTTGGTCTGACCACGTCCGCAGTGACCAGGATCCTGGAGTCTGTACGTTTAACACAAACAAACACAGATAAAGTGTTCTGACAACTAAACTGAGCCTCAGACTGACCCTCTGCTCCATGTGTCTTTAGTTACCAGGTGTGGAGGCCTGCGAGCGCTACGCCTTTCGTTACGGCAGGAATCCTCTCATGGAGTGGCCCCTGGCCTTCAACCCGTCCGGCTCGGCCAGGGCTGAACCCAAAGCCTTTCAGGCCAAGAGGTAACGTTACTACAGTGATCGGTAATCGACAGGTTTGGGTTTAAAGGAGCAGATGGATGTAGTCAGGTGGTGTTAGCAGCTTACAGCAGGTTTAATGCAGATTGTAATACAGCTGTAAAGGTGCTGATGGGAACAACGAGAGGGAACCAAAACAAGTTTAAAAACTCCATGAAGGGAACCACAGTCAGGTTCTACGGTTTCACTTTATTCACACGTACATATTACGTATATAAAAAATATGAATGTTATTTTATTATCATGTCCTTTTAGAACAGATGTGTTTAAAGCTGCCACAACATTAGAAACACACTGAGAAGGTGGAATTTATCCCAACGAAGGATGAATCCACAGATTTGCAGGAAGATGGGACTCTGGTTTGTCCACAGTCCATCTGTACTGCGAGGCTTCTGAAGAACCTCGTCTCTCTGTGGACTAACACTCTGTCTGGTCCTCAGAACGTTCCTGTTGACCAGCATCGCTCCCAGGTGTCAGGGCTCCGTAGGCTCCATTGTAGGCCTCATTCCTGGTGTCATCTCTCTGTCTCCGGGCGAGTCCATGGCTGGAGCCCATCAGGGACGGCACTCCAAGTCGTCACAGTACCGACGAATGAAGGCAGAGTGGAAGAGTAACGTGTACCTGGCCCGCTCTCGAATCCAGGTAAAACACGTGGAACCCAGTCTGAACTGCTGACTGATGGACTGGTCATGTCTGATTGACTGTGTGTGTGTGTCTGCAGGGTCTGGGTCTGTACGCGGCCAGAGACATCGAGAAATGCACCATGGTCATTGAGTACATCGGAACCATCATCAGGAGTGAGGTAGCCAATCGCAAGGAGAGGCTATACGAGTCACAGGTAACACACACACACAGGTAACACAGACGCATAGCAGGAGATTTACATGTTGGTAAATATGCAGTCGGATACGTAACATGGTTGTTACTTCAGAAATTAAAGCTACAGATACACAAGATGTTGTCCTGTGTAAAACCAGTGAGTCAGTATGAAACAAACTCAAGCTTTGACTCACAACTGCCTGCATTAACACACCTGACATTTATGTTGTCACTGCCGTTTTCTCAGTCGTTATCTCAACATTAGTTTGCGTTGTCATAGTTTCTCTTCACGTTGTGCAAAAGGCAGAAGTTCACCAGAAAGAATTTGTCAGGAGTGATCAGACTCTAGTCTGCCCCCTTGTGGCTGAACTTCCTCCAGACACACAGAAAGTACATGTGGAAGTACAAACAATGACACAAATCATACTGTCGTTACGTACATATACAAGTCAGCAGACAGCAGGTATTATGTAGTCGTATGTAGTATTATACATTTTCCCTTCGACTTTTGTGTGTGTGTGTGTGTGTGTGTGTAGAACCGCGGTGTGTACATGTTTCGGATCGACAACGACTACGTGATCGATGCCACCATCACTGGAGGACCTGCCAGGTGAGACCAACCAGTCCAAACTGGTTTCAAATGTCAGTTTACTGGTGGTTTTATGTCAGTGACTGAACCTTGGGGGCTGTCTGTGATTGACAGGTACATCAACCACTCGTGTGCTCCCAACTGCATCACAGAGGTGGTGACTGTGGAGAAGGAGAACAAGATCGTCATCAGCTCCTGCAGGCGCATCCAGAGAGGAGAAGAGGTAGCGTCAGTTTAAAAAATGTGCAGTTGTTACTACAGCAGAAGATCAACATTAACTTTAATACATTTATTGTTTTAATGAGTTAATCTGTGTTTTCTGACTTTGTGGTTTGGTTAAAAAAAGGCTGCTGAAGAACCTTGTCTCTCTGTTAGTCCAGTATTTTTATTATTAATGTAAAATCACGTATGTGTCCTTTATTAACTAGGTTTAGTTAAGATACAAGTGAATGATTCCTTTATACAACAGGATTCAGCAGAGCAGTGCGTCATAGATTAGTCTGATAAACCATAAAGTAACAGAACATGTGTCAATAAACCGATCGGTTATCAGTTTTTGATCAGTGTGTGTGTCTCTCTGTGTCTCAGCTGTCTTACGACTACAAGTTCGACCTGGAGGACGACCAACATAAGATCCCCTGTCACTGTGGAGCCGTCAACTGTCGCAAATGGATGAACTGAACTCGCTCTCTCTCTTTGTCTCGGTGCTGAAGCTGAAGCTCGATCGCCCGCGTGTGTGTGTGGTCGGAGCTCAGCTTCATATCAGAAGTAAATAATAATAAAAGTGATCAGAGGTAATAATGGTGGGGGGGTAACGAAGAGGCTGGTCCTCTGTGTGTATATGTGTGTACAAACAGCACAGATGTAAATGTGAGTGTAAACGCCACTGAATTAACAGAATGTGTCGTCCTCAGAGGAGGTTTATCAGTAACTTGCACTAAATCATCAGAAAACAACAAAAACAGAAATTTCCAGAGAAACTTGATTCCATGAGTCGCTTTCTTCCTCCTCCTCCCTGCGTTTTGTTCATTTCCTGTAAAATAAGAGATTCTGTTTTTTGTATTTATTACTGGATGAAGCTATTTTCTAAATCCACGGTTAGTTCGAGGTCCCGAGTCGCAGCGTGTAAATATGTGTATCATACGTGGAAACAATTAAAGACACAGAAGTTTAGAGATCACTCCACCTTACCATCCTCATCCTCACCTTCATCACCCGTCCCGAGCGTCGGGCGGGTTTCTCTGCGGCCTTCGTTTTTACTTTGTGTTTTCTTCACCCAGCGTTTTGGCTGCAGGCGTCTGTGTGAGATTTCAGTTTTTTCTCCCTCGGGTCACTTTGTGTTGTGGAGTCCAGGGTCCTGCTGCCGTGTACATATGAGGATTTATCAGGACTCTGCTGATGTGTACAGAAATACGACACGAAGCCTTGTTTTGTTTTTTATTCTTACTGGATGTAAACAGAGTGACGATGACAATGTTTGTTTTTGGAAAAAATGTGGAATCTGATTTAGAATCATTTACAGAAAATAAAATATTTTACATCTCTGCTGTGAGTAATGTGTCTTCGTGAGAACCAGGACCAGGTCTGAACCACAGCTCCAGACTTGGTTTTAAGGGTCATCTTAGAATCTGTGGGGGCAACTTTCTTTCACATGTTGAATATTTTTTCTGTAACAAGTAGAACCATTTACATTTTTATCTCACTGCCCAGAAAAGGTAATTAAGTCTAATATAAATTTTTACTTATAAGATTTGGTATAATTATAATGAAACTGAAACTTTTTTTGCCAAACTAAATAGACTTCATTAATTTTATTATTTCTTGTACAGCAGTTCTGCTGTTATTTAGCTAATTTTCTTTCAAAGGTTCAACTGATTTTAAACATATTTTTAAAAATTATAAATAGAATAACATAATTTTTATTTATAATTTTTATAGGTTAAAGACATTTTTATATACAACTGAAACATTTAACCAAAGGTTCAACGACTTCAGAGTAAAATAAGTTTTGCTGTGTGCCACATGAGATAGGAAAGAGTTAAGTGATATTATGAGTTGTTGTGATTCTCCCCATCATCCAGGATCAACGAGCATCTGCATCTATGACGATGTCTCCAGGAGTGAGACTCCTTCCGGGCTTTGTCTCTCATTCACAGGTTCTCATCAAATCCGTCTCTTCCAGAACACTTCAGTCAGATGTTGTACTTGTTTCCATCTTTTCCTGACGAGCAGGTCCTGGTGACATGACTGGTTTGATCTTTAGAGTCAGAATGTGATTTGTTGTCATGCAGGTCATCTGAGACAAACTCCTAAACCTAACCCCCCCCCGTCAGAAACGACATGAAACACGTTTTTGTTCTATATATACTTTAGTTCAGTGTTAAACATTTTCAGTAATGTCAGTTTTTCCCCCTTTCAGTTTGTTTCAGTGCCAAATGTTAATGGAAGAGGCGGGTTTTTGACCTCGTTTTCTAAGGTGTAGTTAGTTCTCTGAGCTTTGCTCCATGCATAAGCAGTTGGTGCCCTAGTCGAGATGACGACTTTGGACCAATCAATCATGTTAAACACATCAAGTTTCTGTCTGCTGCTCCATGTTCTACTTTTACTGTACAGTAACAGGTAAATCTACTCTACATCTGCCCTGGAAACATGCACTGAGATTTGTTTTATGTCGTGTTGTTTGCACATTGTGCTAGTTATGAAGAGAATAAGCATTAAATAATATTAGTGTTAGGTTTAGATTTATGGATGGATGGATTAGGGAACAGTAGGTGACGATAAGGCCCTTCAAAGCGAGTTGACAATCACTGTTTTACACCATAGAAGAAGACACAAACTTTATGTGCTAATTGAGTATGGCAACCGGCAGATCCGACACAGAATATATTAGATATAGATTTTATTTATGACAAAGGAGGACAGAAACATCAGTGTGTCTGTGCAGCGAGGTGTTACCATGTGAAAGCTCAAAGCCGTCAGAACTGAAGCAGCATTTGAAAACACAACACTATTCTCTCAAAATAAATCTGTTGAGTACATCAGAAGACGACTTCAAGACCTAAGGACGTCACAAAAGTGTCTTACGTCTTCGTGCATCTCACCTGGTAGCACATCGTAATGCAAAGTTAAAGAAGCCCCACAGCACTGCAGAGGACCTCATCTTACCTGCAGCTATGGACGTGGTCAGAGAGATGTTGGATCAATCCTCAGTAGATACACTAAAACAAATCCACAGACATAATTAAACAAAGGTTTTACTGGTTTACGTGTGGGACGGTGACTTACATGAACTATTTCTCTGCACATTCACTCTGAGAATTAAACGTCCTTAACAAAACTGGACATTCTAATTTCTGACAGACATCCAGATACCAGATTCCTGCTACAACATCATGTGAATGTGAATGAAAACACTGTATGGTTAGTTTAAACCAACACTTGTAATTCAGGATGTCGTGTTGTGAATCTGATGCTGTTAATAATGTGTATGGAGATGTTGTCCAGTGAGTGGAGACAGTTCCCCTGTAAACTATGATGATTTTGTGGCTATGTGAGCTGCCAGAGAGGAACACACGGGGCTGTGAAGCAGCGGATTGAACTTCAGTCGATCACAGTCTGACGTGTGTCACTTTACTGTAATATGATCTAAGTTTACTGATGCTGCCATCACCTGATATCAACCACCCCTGTGTGTGAGTGTGCATTTGATCTGAAGTTCACTGTTAGAAGTGACTCTCGGATCGTGGGAAACAAATGTCAAAACAAAATAATACGATCACAGTAATGACTCAAGTTTATCAACAGTTTCATTAAAATGTATTTCACAGTGAAAATACTTTGAAGTTACCACAAAGTCAGACATTTAATTCTCATGGTTTCTCCACCAGCTTCTCGCTCTGCTCTGGGTGACTTCTATTTGCGTCTCTCCCTCTCTCTCTTAGTGCTCCTGTTCCTAATTCCTTAGTGCTCCAAATCAACTGAACAATAAGGATAATAACAATATTTAGATGCAATGAATCCTCAACAACAACGAGGGAAGCAGCACAAACAAAAAAGTGTGCTGTGGTAATTAATAATAGTTTACAGGTGACAGGAAACCACCACATCACGTTAACACAAAATGTACAGAATGTCCAACAATGGTTATTTTCTGTCTCACGAGTGTTGCTGGTTTCTCTCTGACTAACTGAAGACCAGAAGATGAGTGATTCAGATGAGGACAGTTTGGCAGGTTCTGCACGGTGTGGTCACAGTTTTGAAGATCATTCTCCAGACTTGAGTGATGAACCCGGACCCTCTGACCCAAAGTAAGAGACAGTCTCTACTGTAGCCTTTGTGGTTTGATAAAGTTTTAATTAGTTTTAGTTCCTGGACTTTCTGGAAAAGAACCAGAAATATGTTGATGAAATAATGTTCTGTGAGGTGAATCAAAGTGATGTTTCAAAATCACCATAATGTTTTGTAAGATAATGTTCATGTATGATTATGATGGTTATGATTTTGTAGTTTAGCAGTGGTTATTGTATATCTTAAGTATGCAAATGTTCCTGATGATTCCTGAACTTTTCCTCACGAGGACAGCGTGTGGAAAAGTTCAGAAAATAATTTACTGTCACACTCCTGAATCTTGGTGGTAATTAATTAATTAACCTTAACCTTCAGAAATTAGCACAGCAATCTCACTGCGGAGATGTTCATATGTTCATAACAGATCAAACGCACAGGAAATCATTCTACATACTGCTGGAAGGTTCCGGACTGTAGAAATATGTTATTTAATGCAAAAACATAAAACGGTAAAGGCACTTAAATCATATAAACAGATGGTTTTGTTGGCTTAATATCATTAACTTGACCATCTTGGGGGGGGTGTCTCTAGGGGTGTTGCCGCTGGGGGCAGGGCGCCTCCCTTGTGTAACAGCAGGGGGAAACACTGTTGTAATTGAAATCATATAAAATTTTTATCCAACTCCTAAACTGACAAAAATTGAATAACATGGTACCATTACACCAAGACCTGCCAGTTTGTGCTTGCACAATTAAAATAGGGTCCAGAGTGTTGTGACTGCCGCCTGTAATCTAATCACTGAGACTGTCAGTGCAAAACATTTGCTACAACAATCTATGGATTTCTATTTAAAAAGAATTGTGTCCACAGGAAGAAGAAGAGAAGTCATGTTTGTGTGGAGGAGCATCTGTCCTGCTGTACTTTGTGTCAGGACGACCTGAAGGATCCAGTCTCTACCAGCTGTGGACACTGGTTCTGCAGACAGTGCATCACCTCATACTGGGACCAGTATGGTTCATCAGGAGACTCCTCCTGTCCCCAGTGTAAACAAAGACCCAGAACCAGAGCTGGACCACAGACAGACAGTCAGACCAGGACTGTACAAAGTAAGACTGAACATCTGTCTGCTAATGTCATCTTTTCGAAAAACAGTCTCACACATTTCTTCTTTCTCAGCAGATGTTGGTCTGCAGGAGGTTTTAGATGAACATAAGATCAGTCTGAGGAGGAGATGTGAATGTGTGACTGAAGGAAGTGATGAACCAGGAAGTGGAACCCTCCTCAACAGGATCTACACTGATCTCTACATCACAGAG
>JAUYWH010019368.1:0-16540 GCA_034779795.1 Ctenopoma multispine
GAAATGATCTGACAACAAAGGGTTTTGGGGAAAAATTATTAAATTATCAATTTCTACTCCATAAGTCAGAACAAGATGAAAACTGAAAAAGTCCCTTTGACAATGGGATAGTAGTTTAGGTGGTGTCCTTAGAGTCACACTTTGAAAATCCTGCCATGTGATGTTTTGGGGGTTTTCAGTGGGTTTTTATTGATACTTTGGTAGTTTTTCTGGCACATGCCCACACACGTCCAGTAATTACCTGAATTTAAAAGTCTGGGATTTGTACCTTGAGTCTAGCAAAGATGGATTATTTAATAAATGTCCCCTGCCCGCCCGCCTGCAAAGACACACGTACACCTCCACCTGACGGAGCGACAGAGTGACCAAGCCCAAAAATAAGTGGAGAAAATGTGGAAAAATGTATTATAGAGTGGGAGAAAGAGAGAAAGAGAAGCAGTGAAAGACTGGACCTGACCTCAGAGACATTATGCTGATTTATCAAGTGTGAAATATGATCTCATCGTGTAGATTTAATACAGGAGATAAACAGACCTGATGGAGAACAGTTATTCAGAGTAATTATGTCTATCGTAAGATCTGAAAATATATTGGCATATTAGCGCTTTAAAGACATCAAAATCACTGTAAAAACTTTAAAATTACTTTAAAACACAACCAAACATAATAAACATGAACAAACAAAGACACCATTTGGGTGTTAAATTAACACTCAAATTCAGGATATCTATCTTGAACCAAGAGGAAATAACAAAAAGAAATGGAACCCCGTACCATTAAATTTAAAACACAACAAAATGCACAAAACATGAACATAGAAATACGCCAGTGTTACATTAGAGAATCTAAATCTAATATACCTCTGTTGGACTTGGACACAATCAAAATAGGTGCAAGAAATTAATAATTTCTTTAGGACAGTGCATTTCAGAGCACCGTGACCGGCCACAAAGTGCACCCCCTAAAAATACAGTTTCTGTTTGTCCCAGAAGTGAACATTTTGATTGCTCACACTAGAAGTTAATACTTTTGACAGTTGGCCTCACTCTTTTTATTCATTATTTTACCATAGCCTCTTTTTAAATTTATTTTCTGGCCCATGAGCAAAACGCAGGTTAATGATGACGTAATTATCATTTGACACCTCGGCCAATAGCAAAGTCAGTTGTTAAGAGATACGAGGGGAGAGATGAAAAATGAATAATAAAAAGGTGGGGCTGAAAAGGGCATAATCAAAGAAAAGAAAGCTCTAGAAACTGACGCGGCAAAATGTACTAAGCTGAGCACATTTTTCGTTAAAACCAGCGGCGGTACAACAACACATGAAGACGATGAAGCGGCCGGTAAGTTAACGTTAAACTAGTTAATTTAATTAATAATTTAAGTTAATTGGAAATGACGTTATTTTAATATAGTCAGTTGTGAACTAAATGGGCCGGTCTAAGGCTTGAAACTCCAGGGCTGAAAAGGAGTCCCACTCCGGCCCTGGGGCTGATGCTGGTTAGTGGTGTAAATTTCATGGATACGACACTTTCCCAGTGGGAGATAAGAGGGGAAGGACGCCGATGAGGTGCGGGGCTGCCTTTTCTGGCATAGCACCTGCTCTGGTCGGGTAGGACATGTTTGTCTGTATCTCTTTCAGTCACAAACAGGTTAGACGTTACTGGAATCTTATCTTTACGCTGTTACTGTCGTGTGTCAATAGTGAAAGGGAAACTGATTTGAGTCTGTGTTAAAGAGAAAAAAAACGAAAGCAGGTTATTGGCAAGTGTGGTCTTGTTCGTGTGCAGCACGGAATACAACTCTGTCTTCAAAAAATTACGTTCGTATAAGATGAAACGGCAAATATAATTATGTTTTGATACAGGACGTATCTGTGAACCGGTTATGTTTTCTGTAAACGTAATGATCATTATGTTCACAATTAACGTAAATGACAAGTCGCAAATACGTCGAGACTGAACGTATAAATAAAATGTTCACAAAAATCTTTATTTTACTAAAGCCTCTTCCTGGATACCCTCCTGCTGCAGCAGCTACGCTGATGGATACTTCAAGGATGTCGTTCTTTCTAGTTTTGTTATTAATGACACTGGCTTCAACATCTTCTAAAGGTACGTCTTGTGTATGCGTGTGTTGCCTCATTTGACCTGCTGCTGAAAGCAGACACTAACGTTCAGTTTCCTTAGACAGTCTCCCGTCTTATGCTTTTTTAGTCATCTGACTGACGCTTTTATCAAAAGAGACTTACACGTACAAGAAGCCAGAGTAGCAGAGACATACAAACTGATATGAATTATGTCTTTTACAAGGTGGAATATTAGAATTGGATTATTAAGTACAAAGTAAACTGATTCCACCTCTGTTTTCACATCATGTCATTTTTTCACTTAGTATAGTACAGATATATCCATTTAAATAAATTAAGCAGAGATGCAGTAATCTACCTGTTCCAGTCAGCCTGTAAACATTCACCCTGTTTTCACATATGTTAGGTACTTAAACAGCTTAATGTCTGTGAACCTTTCGACATTTATCATTTTTGGTCAATTAGCCCTGTCTTTAGAAGCAGGAGTAATTCATCTGCATTTTTAATTTATGAAATCACTCCAAAATGTAGGCAGGGTTAGGATGTGACCTAACTGGCTAAGAATGTAAAGGATGTGAGATGAGAGATGCTCCGATAACTTTCAGATTCCCTATTGTTCCAGTATAGTTGGTGGAGATGTCATCACTTTCTAAATCCACTAAGGCAAAGTGCTAGATGCATTTATTATAAGCCTGTCTCCTCACCCTGTAGGGGTCTGTTAATTTTTTCAGAGCTTTAATATAAACAACATGTGAAAAAAGTGTAGGTGACTTTATCACATGTTGTAAGAGTGTTTATGCTACATAAATTCCCTTGTGGTTCTCTTGTTTTTTGACAAAAGAAAAAAACAGGTCCCTCATTGTGGTGTAAGAACCTCAAGTTTCCCTTGAATACTTAATTTTATGTCTGTTTTAGACCTAAATAAAGTAAAAGTGAAGCCTGGAGAGGACGCCCTTCTTCAATGTAATGGTCCCAAAGATGCTGTGATCACACTGTTGGAGTGGATCAGACCTGACCTGCACTCAGATGGTTATGTCTTCTTCTACCGGGATGATCACCTCTATGAGAACTACCTGCATCAGTCTTTCAAGGATCGTGTGAAGCTGAAAGATCCAGAGATGAAGGACAGAGACGTGTCTGTGATTTTGAAGAACGTCACCATCAATGATACTGGAACATACGAGTGTTATGTTTCAGTGAGCAAAAGGAGTCGTACAATAAGAGCCACGGCGGATTTCAGCAAAACCATCGAGCTGCTCGTTGAAGACTCAGGTGAGATACTGTGTGTGTGTGTGAGTGTTTCCTGGTTGTTGATGTGAGAGTGAAACATCACAGTTAGTGTTTTCTAAAGATGTTGTTGATAAGACTTTGTCGAAAACTGTTGTGTCCTGTTTAAAAGAACAACATATAACAAACACAGTGACACATAAACAAAAGTAGGAATCTTTATAACACATGAAGCTGTGACACTGCTCCATCAAAAAGCGAGACCTGAGTGTAATGTTCCAGCCTCCATCTCTGTCTTTACTGTCTGACACCAGCAGCCCCCAACAATGAGGGAACTATCTTAAGTTTGTCATGACACTGATCTCCTTAAAGTCTGTTCTGTCATATTTTGTCATTGATGGGACAAAATCATTAAAATACAAAATGTTTTATTTTTTTATTATAGATGTTTTTTTCTAATTATATGAGAATTTTCTTTTCCGCTTTTTCTTAGGTGAATCACAGATGATTATTAAACCTGGAGAAGACGTTGTTCTTCAATGTTACAGTCACAGAGATGCTGACATCACAGCGCTGAAGTGGATCAGAACTGATCTAAGGACAGATGATTATGTTTTCTTCTACAGTGGCTATAGCTCATATGAAAAGTACCAACATCCATATTTTCATGGTCGAGTGGAGCTGAAAGATCCAGAGATGAAGAACGGAGACGTGTCTGTGATTCTGAAGAACATCCACATCAATGATACTGGAACATACGAGTGTTATGTTGGATATGGAGACGAATCAGAGCTCATCAAGACCGTCACCCTGACTGTTTCAGACTCAGGTGAGTTACTGTGTGTGTGTGTGTGTGTGTGTGTGTGTGTGTGATATAGATCAGATGCTAGTGTTTTCTAAAGATGTGCAGTAGATAATGTCTGACAGGAGTTTGAAGAGGAAATGGATTCATCACCTACCTGATACCTGGTTCTGTTCTGCAGGTCACACAGTTGGACAAATTTCACACGTTGCAGTGATTCTGCCATTAATTGGTGTGGCTGCTCTTGGTTTGGGGATCCTCATTAAAAGAAAAATCCAGAATTCACAAGTTGGAAAAGTTGGAAGGTGATGACAGAGACAAAAACTAGATGAGATGATTACTCATCTTCTTGGTCATGTTAAACATCGCTTTTGTACACAACAAATGAAGTAGCTGGGAATTAGCACAGCTGAGGAGAGTAGAAAATGTCTTAAATCTGGACATTGTCAGTTCTTAGAAATAAAGCAGCTGCTGGAAATTTTGTTTAACCTCTTTTTTATTAACAAAACACAATGCAAATGTTTCCACTGGAAATCTATAAGAATAACTACTAATGCCTTCTGTTTTATTTCTGACTGTTGTTTTATCAAATATTTGGTCCAATAACCTGAGCAGCTAGTTCTGTTTTCTTTTTACAGCTCTGAACATTTTCTTATGATTTGTGCAGTTTTAAGAAGAAACTCAACTCAGTGTAGATTTCATTGGAACGTCTCATATGTGTCATGTTGGGTTATTTCCCTGCCGGTGCATGTATCTCCCTTGTGATTTTGCTCTGAAACGCATCTATAAAAGTGGTCATTCAAATAATGTCAGTCTCACATATAAACTGTGTTCAGGCTGTGTTAAAATCAGTAGAGGTGGGGACGACTACGACAGCACACATGGTACGTAAAGTGTTATAAGCAGCAGTCACTCTCAGTACATTACTAGAAAAACAGAATGATGTTGTTCTCACCACCTGGCAGATAAAACGTAAAAATATTTTCATTCCATCAACTCAACACTTTCTGTTGTTTTTCATTCATAGCAGCTTAACAATGTTCACAATTTGCTCAACTGACAAACTTTGGCGTTATTATCTTTGTTATGATGACCGTGAGTAAACGACATTTGCATTAACATTAACCCCTTCCTCTCTGACTGTCTGTTGAGCTTCTCCATCTCAGGAAGCAGAGAAATCATCTCTAAGAACTGTTGTACTGTGAAGCCCTATGAGCTGGGGAGATACTCACCCATGCCTTCGAGGAATTAGTGGTATAATCTTTAAACTGTTTCTGTTTCAGTATTAACTGCCTCTGATTACACAAGAACATTTTACTGCATCAGTAAAATCATAAACGAAAATGATAAAATGCATTATCTTCCAACCCTAAGGCAAATATTGGTTGATTGTTTCTTGTCAATCACTGATTGTGTTATCTGATCTTAACGATATTTTTTCTCTTTCACTTTTGTTTCATAAATGTTTACCTGTTTAAGTTATGTGGTTGAAGTTGAAATTATTTGTCCTTTAGATTGGATTAAATCTTCAGCGCCTAGGGCGGCACACCTAATCTTGTCAAGTTGTAATCATGCCTAGGTCACAAAATGCGTCGAGTCGGCTCTGACCAGGACAACAATAAGATGTTCAGACTCAACAGCTTTGTTGAAATCTGTTGTTAGTAATGAGGTGTAATAGTGACCCACAATGAACAAATCACTGTTTTCTGAAATGTTAGGATAAATTAGTTCCATACAAATCAAGTTTACAACTTTGGTTCCTGGTCTTTTCAGGAAGTTTGCATGCAAACACCGTAAAATCCAACACTGATAGAAGTTTTCCATTTCTCCAAACTATTCGTCTTTTAGATGTTAGGAAACAATCATGGAGTATAAACAAAAGCATTTAAACCTTAAATAATAAAAAAAACTCACCTGATTACTGCGTGTTCTGCTCAGCACTGTTCAGTCATCGTCACATACTGCACATGGTAGCACTGATGATAGCTTTTTTTGTTCAGGCTCACTGTCCTCTATACTTCCTGTACATCTGAAACTATTGAGGTTGAGGGGGAATAAACAAATATTTAAAACAAATGCTGGGTCAGACGTTAATGAAAACAATTTACATATTTTTCTGAAAACTTACTGTATGTGTTTGAATTAAGGAAAACATGTTTGCGTTAAGAATACAGCACTTTTTCTGTGTTGTGTTGTGTTTGTGAGAGTGAGTCTTTCTGGATTCAGGTGAAGAGTCTGCAGCTGACTGGATTATTCTCTGTCTGTTTGGTTGCAGCAGGCCTGTTGGCAGCAGCATCTTTTTCTACACTCCAAAACCTTTTCTGAGTACAGTGTAGCCGTAGTTTAGCTCATTGGCTCAGTAAGTGTATTTGTTAGTTGCTCCGACCTCTCTAGCATAACAGGAAAAAAAAAAAAACGTCTACAAATTCCCTCCTGGTCTTAGTCTTATAGTTTGGCCTCTATATTAGTGTTTAAATAGTGGATTGTGATACTGTGACCCTACTCTGTGAGGTTGATGGTGATGCCATAGTTGTTTTGAATTTCTCATAAGGTTGTCTTATCGGCTGGTAAAGTTTTCCTTGGCTGATCTGTTCTGTGTATGTTGCTCAGCTGCTACACCCCATGTGCCTCTGATGAATTAATTACATCTGTTTCAACTATACTGCGTCATGTCACAAAACATACTTTGGTGCTGTCAAGATGTGAATGACTTTGTAAGACAGTTGTCATGAAAGGTTTTTGCATTGCATGAAACAGAAAAAAAGCAGATCTGCACTCTGTCCAATATTGTCCAGATATTGGATCTACTTATTATAAACGTATCAGTGTTTGCATAGTCAAAAATATTAGCTCTGATGTTCTGAAGGTGTTTTTCTGTAAACAGTAAGACGAGAAACATACTTCACATTCAGTTCAATCAGAAATAAACATACTATACATTAGGGTGGCTATGGCTTAGGAGGTAGCGCAGTCGCCTGCTAATCGTGGGATCAATGGTTCGATTCCCGGCTCATCCTGTCATATGTTGAAGTGTCTTTGGGCAAGATACTGAACCCCAAATTGCCCCCGGTGTGTCAGGTGTGTGTGTGTGTGTGTGTGAATGAGAAGCAGTGTAAAGCGCTTTGAGTCTAGGTAGACGCGTGCTATATAAGTGCAGAACATTCAACAGGTAAATTACCAATTTTATGTAACATGCTCACAGGTAAAGTATTCATTATTATTATTATTTACACAGATAAATGTTTAAGCATTTGTTTTTCCAGTCTCAGGAAAGAAGTTACACAGTTACAAGTGGCCTTTTGACAGCAACCATAACGGTGATGTGGCCCATGATGAAGCTGTATCACTCCCTCCAGGAAATACACAACACCTTACTTTTCAGTCACAGCTGGATTTAAGATGCAACAATATAGTTGATTTGTGTTTATATGGTACATTGGAAATAGATTGGCGGTCTGAAAGTAAAATTTGTGAGCTCTCACAGGCCACATAACATGAGGGGCCTTGAGTCTTTGTTACAGAAGATTGTGGTCTGACTCTGTAGAGAAAAAGTTCACAGTGACTTTACATCACACCATGCAGAAGGGAATCCCCCCCCAGCTAATTTGATGTTTCTTTTTCAATATATTGGTTGACACCCAAAGCAGGTCACACTAAGTGGCTTTTTTAACCTGAAGCTGAAAGATCATGTTGGCACAGTGGAAAACATTATAGGAGGCTTCTTCTAAATGAGCTGTTTGATACAAGAAATGTGTGGGAACTTGTGCACGTGTTTGTCAGTCTGCTGAATAAGTGTAGCTGCAGCATGTGTGAGTGGTTGTTTTCTTTACATCTTTACATCACTGACTGCAGCTGAATAGATATTTTCAGTTTTTAGAAATAAGTCAGCAGCTAGAAATCTATACAGTACAAAAAATAATTGGTCTCTATCCAAATCGCTCAGCGTGTTAGTGATGTAACGTAATAAACAATCAGTGATAGGACGACCAACCTGCGTACGTTATCTTACATTATGGAATTACCTCTCCCATGTTACAGAAACAGTAAAACATAGTTGACAACACACAAACCTTCTTTATGTCTTTAGTTTTTTTTGTTTCCACACAGGCACCTAACCAGGATGAAACTCTCACATGGTTTTTAGTGACTCGTTTTGAAACTGAAAAGAAAAGAAACTGAACCAAGTGATTAAAGTGATTCAGCCCACAGCAAATATACAATGTGAAAATATATTCTCTCATCTGTACATGTCCAAACCATCTCAACCTTCATGATGCATGAATGCGACAGGTAGCGGTGACAGCATTGTGGCTAACAATACTATGATGTCAGTGATGGAGAAAAGAGTTTGAAGTTTTCTACTATCTCTTGAGGTTTAAGACCACCTTGTTGTGGCATTTCATGTTACAGCTTCATTTTTGAAGTGGACATGTTCAGTGAACTTTTTATTTGAAAGATAAATATAACAGATGATTAAAAATATTGTTTTGTGTTTATTTGATTCCTATTCAAGACACATTGTTAAGAATGACTAATTGTTAATGTAGGCGGCTACAGAGAATTTTTTTTTTTGTACATTTTTGGTTGGTGGTGTGCCTTGTGATTTTTTAAATTAAAAAAATGTACCTTGGCTCAAAAAAGGTTGAAAAACACTGATCTAAGCCACAGCATATTCTTCTGCCCTCAGCCGCCCAAACAGCAGGATTTTAGATCATTGGGACTCATCTAAAAGTGTTAGTGAGTATATTTGTTATTATTGTAAGATTAACCCAACCTCCCTGGGCAGGAGAATAACAGAATTTAATATTTAAATTTAATAACAAAATTTTCTGCTAATTCCCCCGTGGTTTTCAAATTCTTACTGAGGGGTCTTCGTCTTATGGAATAGCCTCTATATTACTGTTTAAAAAAGTGGATTGTGATACTTTAACCCTGCTACTTGGAGGTTGTTGGTAATGCCACAGTTCTTTTGAGTTGGACAGCATTTGTGCAGTGTTTATCATGTCATAAAATATCATTTGGAGCTGTCAAGATATGATTCACTTCGTTTAAAGGTTGTCACGAAAGTTATTTGCATACAGTATGTCTAATTGTACTTGTAATTCCTTTGTAATTCTTTTTATTGTCTAAATTACAATACTGGGCTGAATATTGGTCACACTCTTTTATTTAATGTTGGTCTGATGAATAAATCCTAGTTTGTATCATTAGTAATTGGGAATGTAATATTATCTGCTAACTTAATTAGGATATACTGACAATTAACAAGTGGTAAAGTTGCTTCCTAAACATCTCAATAAAATATTACCAGATTTTTTTATTCAGAATAATATTCAATCTTGCCTGGTTGTGTTTAGACATTAGCAGCAAGGTTAGAAAATGATTGTGTTCTGAATCAGTAGAGAAAAAATTCAGTGCCTTTTCATTTTAATCTTCTCTAACTTTAACCTCATTAGACAATCCAGATAGTGCCCTCAAGCTGAATAGAATTAGAGCAATTAAATTTACACTGTTTTACATATAGGGTTCAAGTTATTAACTGCTTGTGTATTTATGTAAAACTGTGATGATGGATCAGCAATGATTACACAGAAGCATAAATATTCAATTTCAAAGTTCTGTTTCAGCAATAACAATATGAATACCTCTTGTATGTGCTGAATTCAAATAAACAATCTCCACTTTAATTTAGTATCTGCGTGACAGCTCAAACAAAAATGATTTCGTTGTTTAATTAATTATTAAACAAATTCAGACGTTAAGAGGTTGAGAAAATGAGACACGAGAATCCACCCCAGCCACTTCTTTTAACGTCTGGATTCTTTTTCAGTATCACTGGCTGAAACCGAAAGCCGGTCATATCTTGTCACACTAAGTAGCTTCTTTTATTTGAAGCTGAAAGGTCACGTTGCTACGCGATCAGTGGAAACTAAGTGTGAAACATTATAGTAGGTTTCTTCTAACGTAGGTGTTTGCTATAAGAAACGTGGGAACAAGTGCCTGTCTTGTCAGTCAGTGCAGCCGCTGCATGCGTGCATCCTCTTTATCCTTAACCCCCACGGGTGTCGTGATTTGGGTTCAGACGGACACAGGAGCAGACAAGCCAGGGGTTTATTAGGCAAAGGAAATTTAATTAAACAGACAGCAGGTAATTACAGAACTAGAACACAAAATCACTCCATAAAGGAGGCAGAGGAAAAAAAAGCTAAAATAAACTAAACTAGTGATCAACGTACTAACACAGGCTCCCGTGCCTGTGTTAGACAGGCGAACCTAAAATCACTCCAGAGGAGGAGAAAACTCTTACAAAGCAATAACCGAAACTGAGGGGCTAGAAGTGCACAGGACTAGGATGGGAACCAGAGAGAGGAGCAGACTAAGAAACAAAGGTGCAGAAAGAGGAGAAGACAGAACAGGGCAAAACTACTCTGCTACGAGGGTGGAACTGAGACTAGGCCTGACCAGGGATAACTAACAAGACATGAGGAGGTGAGCGGGGTAACACCTGATAAAAAAACGGGAGGGTTTTACCAGGACCAAACACAGAAGTAACAGCAGAGAACAGGACCGCAAGCCGAGGAAACAACAGGAGAAAAGTATGAGACGCTGGTAGTCATGTGGGCTTTGCTTCATGTGTGAACCCCTAATGATTCTCTCTACAGAAACATATCTTCACTGCTAGCAACTGCAATCAATTTTCTCATGTAAAGTTACTTTTATTATGACGCCCCTAATGATTCCCTCTACAACAAAGTGAAATGCGGTAGTTTGTTCTTTTCCATCTAGGATCTGCCCACAAGCCCCCCTCTCCCACACAGACACACACCTCCACCTGGCAGAGCGACAGATTGAGGTAAAATAGTGGGTAAAATATGGACAAATACATTAAAGAGTGGGAGAAATAGAGGCACTGAAAGATTGGATTCTGCAAATTAATCAAGTGTGAAATATGAGCTGATCATGCAGATTTGAGAGGCTGGGTACACAGCTTACCTGTCTACCACTGGGCTAAGATAAAGAAACAGACAAACATTTATACCTAGTCACCAATTAACTTATCATACATGTCTTTGGAAGTACCTGGAGAAAACCCACACAGACACTGTGAGAACATGCAAACTCCACACCAAAAGGCGCCCGGCCGAGCTGTTGATTCAAAGCTTGGTCCGTCTTGCTGTGAGGTACAAACAACACCGTGTTGACCTCATCAGAAACTCTTATTCCCCTGTATCTGAAAGAGTTTTTATGATTTTACCCGTTTCAGATGTATTTTAAGAGGTTTCACAACAATATAACCATAGACGAAGACATTTTAAATACCTGTGAGAGATGTATATCTCTCAAACACATAGGGACATTATAGAAACAAGGTGAAACAAAAAAAATGTTTTTTGAGAAATTTAGAAAACATTTCTTTATTATTCCTACAGTAGCATCATGCTTCATTAGTCTTCATAGGCAATAAACTTTTTTGTCCACTGGATGGTGCAAATATTACACATTTAACAAAATACTGACACATATTGACCTGAATGTCTCCTCTCAGCGTCCTGTTCCGAGTTCTTCTTTTATTTGTTTTGGTTTTTCTTCCCCTGCAGTTTGGTCAATTTGTTCATGGCTGACGTCTTCTACATTCTCTGGAAAAGAAAATATAACACAGTCGCTGTTTGTTGCTGCTGCAAGTTCAACAAAGGTAATAATGTCTTCTTTAAAAAACTGGGATGACTTTGTGTGAATTTCTAGTAAATAAATTGTTGTTGGACAGCTGCATGTCAGCACTACTACGGTTTCGGTGTCTTGTCGAAGAACACCTTGACGTGTAGCCCGGAGGAACTAAGTGTCAAACAAATAACCCTGGATTTACAGACGACTGCTCTACATAAACACATATCTTTACTGCTAGCAACTACAATTCATTTTCGATGTAAAGTTACTTTCATTATGACAGCTGCATGGACAGAATGAGGAACTGACAGACTAAAATATTTGGCAAATCAACCAGCGAGGTGATTGAAAAGTCACGGAGGCCCATAGAAAGACCTACCTATCTGAGTGTAAGAGACATTTTTGTGCTGTTAGTGATACAGAAGACAACACTTGTAGATGCAGAAGTGATTGGATTTACAGCAAAAATACAAAATAAAAATATCCCATCACAATAAATATATTTTACATGTATGAACGAAATTCCTCATACTTCCTGTGATCTGCATTATAAACACAACGTGTGCCACTATGTTCTTGTCAAGTTCACAAGACTTCCTGTTTTATTTTGAAATCCCATTTATTTCTGGTTTGCTACAACTTGTAATCAGTCAAATGATTTTCACCTGTTCCTCCCCCTTTATAAGCAGCTCACCAACCATTCATCCTTTACCAGATTCTCAGCTCTGCTTTCAGAAACCACTGAACCACTGCAGTCCCCAACGTTCACTACCTCTACCAGAGAGCTTCTCAACTTACCTGCAAGGCTCCTGCATACTCACCTGTTAAAACAAACTTATCTTACTGTGTTTAATTCTTTGGGTCGTGACAGTGTCGATGAATGCAAATCGCGCACACACACCTGCACAGTGCAGCCAGGAGGATGAAGCCTGTGCATCAGCTGCATTTAAAAAAAAAAACTTTCTGCAGGTTGTGCAGAGGTGTTTTCATGTTTATTTGAGCTAAGAAACAAGCGGAAAATGACCTTTAATTTCTCTTCTCTTACGTATTTCTCTGCCGTTTTTCTTTAACTGTTTAGCTTGCTCGACCACCGCTCTTTTGGGCCAGATAGAAATCTCATGTTTTTTTTCTGAGTTTGACATTTTTCACTCCTTAGAAATAATTAAACATATCTAGAAAACTCTCTCATTGTCGTTTAGTTATAATTAACAACCCCAGTCAAATTTTAGTAAATATCTGAAAATTGTAACTTGGCTTTTAAAATTATTTCAGAGAATAAAGTTTAAAATATATGTTCAGGCAATTTTGTAGTCTTGTGGCTTTTGTGAATAGTTGGTCGAAGGGGCTGGAGTACTGCAGCGCCCTTACTTCATGCTGTTCCACTCATTTAGATTGTTCTGCCCTTTATTTCTGGACCTATATCACTTTGTGGAGCACACTGTGACCTGCTTTAGTTGGCCATATTATATCATACAGTGATGTTCGGTTAGGGTGTATTAATTTATATCTCTCTTTCTTTGCTGCTTTCCACAACTCACTGATGTTGAAATACGCACAGCACTGCTTACATTTCATCTGTTTTGTTATTCTTATTTATTATTAAAACAAATAATTAGAAAGAAAGCTAAATCAAGTTCTAGTAGCTCCAAGGATAATTTTTGAGCAACAGCATCTTAAACTTCTTCTAATTCATTTGAATCATTGCCTTTATTAGTGCATTTACAGCATGATGTAATCAAATGGTGAAAATAGTTTAGATTCTTTTATTTCCCTGATTTACATATTCTACATATCTGTCCACTGACTGCTTACTACAATTAATTTAAATGTGCTTCTTATTGTTTTTAAAATCACTTTATGGTCTCACTCTGCTGACTCCCCTACATTAGCTCTATGCACGGACTTCCTTGAAGTTTGCTGGCCCAGTTTGGTTTAGTTATGAGTTAGTAAATGCTCTTATTTTAATCATTTGTGAACACTATGTAGGGTTGTATTTCTCATTGTCATGACACCTCCCAGCCTCCATAGTCTCTGATTATATCACAATTTACCGACACTACAGCTGAATTTACAGAAGCATGATACAGGTAACTAAAAGCATCCTTACACATAATGTGAGCGTTAATAAAAAATTTAATTAAAACAATACATTGAAAACTCTTAGTTACATTTGTTTTATTTTTTTTTTATTAGTACAGAGCAGGCAAACCAAAGTTCCAAAACACTTTGCTTATTTTCTGTACTTAATTGTATAACAATATTTGAAAGTTTCAAAAAAGGTCTTGAGACTTTCCTTTTTAAAAAACCTTTTAAACTTCAAATGTCTCTTGTTTTAATGTTGATTTGCTTTGATTTAAGCTTTTATAATTTATGAAATGTGCAGCTCTTGTGGCGCTTTATTGTAATGTAAAATTCATTTGCTTTTATAATTAATATTATAATTAACTGTCAGTATACAGTAATGTATAATTTAATGTTTAATTCTGAACAAAGTTTTCTGTATTGTATTGTATTTTTCAGTTGTTGTCTATTTAGGTGCGTGAAAAAAAAAACCTTTGCTGAGATTAACCATCTGACACTTTCACTTGATGTCTCATGTCCCGTTTCTCACTAAATGAACAACCCTGTGTTACTAGAACAGATGAACAAGCTGATTTACTGGAACAAGCGAATCCACCTGGGGGTCATCTTAACTTAAAACCTATAAAACACAAGGAGAGCTGAGCTTTTTGTATAAAGGAGTTGGAATGGTCAGTGATACTAATCTGCTTAAATATGATAGTTAGATAGGAAACTGAAACATTTATTCTTAATTCATACAACAATAACTTTATTATTTGCATTTGGGTTACATTTTAAAACATCACTGATCCGCTTGTACAACAGCGTTATACATCAGAAGGTGAGAAATCTTGCACTGAGCCAATATACTTTGCCAATTTATCATCTTTTAACTTTTGTGCTGCCAGGTGGTAGAGCAACAACGTCAGCGACTCAATTCCCGGTTCCTCCTGGCCACAGGTGCACCTGCAGATGACACTGAACCCCGAACATTTGGCGCTATAAATGCAACTGCCTGTCCACAAGAATTTCCCTGAGGAGATTAATTATGTATCTACTATCATTATATGTAAAATGTCAAAAATATTTTGGTTGTGAAATTTCTTATGCCTTCACTACGAACGGGCTTTTGTTTCGACATTAGGCTCAGAATGTCCCTTGGACAATTGTTCAGTCCACAGAGTCAGACTAAAACACACTGTTCTCTCATGGTCTGGGATTTTTCTGTAGTTTTTTTATACATTGTTGTTGTTCTGTACATTTACATTATTTGGTCAAACTTAAAGAACTTTTCATGCCTTCATTTCTCTGAAATCACTCCTCATTTTTTATGTAAAAGAGCAGAAGTGAAACATATGACGCTGACGTACTGCACTACAAAACTCACATGTAGTGGAAAGGAGAAGTGGTCAGGTGCTATTCACCATAAAGTATATTCTGCTCAAGTCTCAACCCATTTGTCTCACTGTGAATTATTTATTTTTATCAGTATCATCATTTAAATTTGTTAAACTTGGTGGTTTCTGCTGACGTGATTGATGAGAATGCTGATTATGTGTGCTGGTTTTAACCCAGAACTCCAATGTTCATACTTAAAAAACCCTACTTCTGTTATTACAATACTACCTCAGACAATATTTGTCAGACATTATCTCCAGACTGAGGAGATAATTTCTCCCCCACACTCTGAGACTCTTTAATTCCACCCGGGGTGGGGAACGTTAATGTTAACACCCCACACTATACATATATTCTGTATTTTTACTACACTGTGTACTGCACAACTTACTTGCACTATATCAATACATCTCGGGATGTATTTTACTTTTTATTTCATCTGTATGCTGCTGCTGGAGAATTTCCCCAAAGAAAATAAAGTGATAAGATAGGACTTTACTGATCCCACAGTGGGGAAATTTGTAAGATTTTTGTGAGTATAACAAGAATGTAAAAACTATAAAAAGAGTACAAAAAATTTGAATTAAGAAAGTGAAACTACACAGGTCAAATGAGTCTCTCAGTATGAGATCACAAGACAGAAACTCAGAGCTCGGACAGCAGCAGCTCCACAAATACTTTAACTATGTATTTATTTGTGGTTATCCTATTCACTACGCTGGTATCGGCTTCTTTTCAAGGTAAGTTTTGTCTTGTGTGTGTGAGAGAGAGTGTGTCACAATCATCACCTTTATATTTTGCGTAGAACAACGTGTTAGCAGGTTCAGATCAGCAACTCTCTTTAATGTAGTGCAACCAGAGTTTACAGACTTCTGTTTTTTTTCTAAATGCATGATCTCCTGTTCTTCTCTTGAAAATGTTAAATGGGCTGACACTGCAGCATCATATGTATTCATTTGTGTTTATCTACAGCCTGATCAATGACATCTACCATATAAATATTTTTTTTAAGAATTTTTGCCGATTTATACGATCATATCAGTGCTTCTACAACTACATGAACCAGTATTGCTACATGTGAGCCATGCATTCTGTTATAGATTTATATGGTTTTACTCACAATAAATAAAAGATAGATAACAAAATCACTGAAGTGCACTGAGGACACCTGTTCTCAGGGCAGAGACTCTTTGCGGCACGGTGGTTAGCACTGTCACCTCACAGGAAAATCAGGCCCAATTCACACATCCACCAGGTTGAACACCCTTAACGACCCACCCAATGGGGGCAGGAGGAAC
>JAUYWH010019369.1:0-16494 GCA_034779795.1 Ctenopoma multispine
TCAAGCTGTTTTAGGCAGTCTATCACCTTCTTTTTGTAGATGTTGGTGGGATCCCTTTTCAGTTTCTCATAGGTTTGTTTCTATGAGGTATGTTTCTATTTTCAACACAGTTGTTTCACATCGTTTCAGTGGTTGAGAAAGCTTTGGTTTCTCCATCAGTTAGACAAGACCCACTTCTTTGATAACCAGAACGTCAAGTACCTGGACCATGAGGCCAACTGTTTCAAACGAGGCGTGAGAGAAGCAGCTTACTGCAAGATTGAATGACCCTCATTAAATGCAGGAGGTTGCCTTAGACATAATTTATCACCCGCTTACAATGCAGTTATTTCAGTTCTACCCAGGCGGTTTCAATGTAAAGACCCACCTTACACTTGCCAACTATGCAAGTAGCATTTTAAATTAAATAAAAATGTTTTAGTTAATATTTTACTATCACACACACCTCTGTAAAACAACAGCACTTATCACTTTTCACAAAAAATGTTCCTGTGGACAATAATTACTGACATCGCAAATATAGTTTTATTGTTTGCCAAGGTCATTCTAGTTAATACTCCATTTAACATTTGTCACAGTGAAGCATGAGAAACCACAACAAGTAGTCAAAAGCTGCAGTAGACGTGTTCTTATCAAGAGCATCTTCACAAGTGTGAACAGGCAGAGATGCTTGAACGTGTGGTTTTACTGTTCCACGTTAACCATTTTGTAACTAATGCCTCTTAAACATTGATAGTGAGAGCTAGCTGATGGTGTCAGGTTGCATCTTATACAGATTGTACTGTAAATAAGTCAATATCTGTACTATCTGTACAATACTATAAATGGCAGGTACTCAATTACATACAACCCAATAAAAAAACGGAAAAGAAACTAGAACCACAAAAGTAAGTTAGTAAGTAATGTAAATGTAAAACGTAAAACATGTAAAAAAAAATGTAAAACATCCGATGAGGAGGACCCAGATGCCACAGATGATCAAAAAGAAAAAAAAATGACTTGTTGTCTTTATCCTACCATTTATCTATGCGGGTCCGTTTTGACCCGAAGCACCAAAGATGTCACTATTGCTAATAATTTTAAATAATAAAAAAAAATATATTATTTTTTTGGTAGGTGTACTCTAATATTAGTTTATAACACATTTATAGTTTATTAATTCTCATTCCACAAGAAAAATAAATATATTTAGTGAATTTAAACAGTTTTTGCAATAAAAAACGAGTGGTACATTTTAAAATACTGTGTCTGTGGAGCCAACTAAAAAACAATTTACACAATGGTTCCATTAATATGAATACATACTAAGCCAGCAATTAGCTGAAAAACAACATTTGAAGAAAACTGGTGATTTTAAGCATTTTCAAGCATTTTTAAATCATGGGTCCAAATGGACCCGCTAACACCACAGGTGTAAACAGATTTCTAACACAATACAAGGGTTAAAAAGGACACCAACATTTTCCTCAACCGTGGCTAATGAATTATATCATAGAAAGGATCCTCTTCGTTTAAATGCAGTTCAGTAGTTTCAGAATAAACTGAGTTTGCTGTCCCTGGACCTACTGGAGAAAAGATACATTTTTAAAATATACATTTTTCATTTATTAATGAATCAAATTTTATATGACAAAATTAACAGAGTAAAGCTGTGAATTAACTTAGTGTCTAAATTTATCTAGAAGTACTTTTCAATTGATAATTAAAACTGCAAATATTTTGTGTTTCAGGTTATTACCCTGCTCCATTCTAATGAAAACACTTTTCTGTCACCTGCTAGCCCAGCATGCCACTAACAAAGACACCAGGTTCCAGTTTAGTTATATTTATCTTTTTGTGGTGAAAGGGCTTAATTGTTTGTCAAATCTCAGACAGGCTTAAGGTGTGGTAAAACTATCTATCTACGCAACCTAATATGTGTGCTAACTCTTGTGAAAATCCATTTATTCATCCATTTATTCACTAGCAAAATGAAGGGGGATGGTGTTAATTCCTAAAACAGTGATTTTCTTTGTCTCTGTTCTTCAATTTTTTCTAAAAAAAATCAAAACAAACTTTGTTATACTTTTGCTATTTATTGTGTTGAAGTGGTTCTAGCAAAACATGTGTTAGTGAGAAGTCACAATTTGCTGGACCCTTTGTTTATTTAAAAACACTAACCAGCACCACCCACTCACGTACCCCACAACTACTAAGATCACAAGGTAACTTTGAAGACTTGGTGCCCTGATGCAAATAAATCTAATATGGGTACATTGTTAGGTACTACTTTAATGGTGGCTGCTTGACTTGAAAACCAGCCTACCTCTTTGACGTGTGTCACAATGTAAGATTAGATGATACAGTAGTGGCTGCTCACTCAACATTGAGGCTCATCTATATCTTTGGGTTTTCTCGTGTGGTTTTTGTCTGAGATGCTAAAAATGAAACTGATATTTTCCATTAGCGCCTGAGACATGGTCTCACATAACAATTAAACTGCTGTATGAAGGTCTATTAGTAAACCACAGTTTATCATTTTTATGACACCAAAGCAAGTATATCGAGTATTAATACTGAGTTCTGCTGTGTTTTTTAATGTACTAGCTCTATTGTTTCAATTTAATTTCTACAGTGCAAAAACAGAACAGGAGTCACCCCAAGGCACTTTAAAAAGTAAGGTCAAATCTTACAGAAGAGAAGAACCCAAGCAAGCACTTGCTGCCAACGGAGAGGAAAAACTACCTTCAATGGAAGAAATGCCCAAGAGAACCAAGGTTAAAGCTGGGCTGCCATATGGCTGCTTAAATGGTCAAGTGGAATATTATGGTTATACCTGGTCTTTAATATGCAATAGAGCTTGAGAGCTTTTCATGTAAGGAGAAAGGCCTTTAAATTCTATTCTGGATTGTATTGAAACCATTGGAGAGAAGCTAATACAGGAGAAATATGATGTTTCTTGCTAAGTTACCTCATTTAACAAATCAAAGTCAGGTATTACACCTTACATTTCCTTGTCAATGTTTAGCAAATTACCTTTCTCCATTCTGGGTTTTGTGATGAGAGCATATGTCGCCTCTTGTAGTTTCGGTACACAGATCTCCCCAAACACTGAAATATAAAAAAAATACAACACCTAACATTGAAGTAGGTAAATATTTTTCCTGACAATACCTGTGTCACACAAGTTCTTTTGTAGTCTAGAAATAAGAAACCTTATTTCAGGGGTTTAAAACTGGGTTTTCATGGCCAATTTTCATGTTCAGCAAGACTAACTAAAGGTTTGTTGTGCAGATAAATGTAGGTGCAATTCTAATGTGATTGATGCCGCCATGGTTTTTCCTAGGGAGCTAGCTCCTGGTTCTACAAAGGAAAGACAAGGGAAGGTTCTTTAACTGTCAAAATGTAAAGGACTAGAGATTAGTCACTGGTTCCAAATTGGCCCTTGAACTGCCGTGGTGGAAAAAGAGTAATTGCCACATAACAGTGAATGCAGTGGAGAATATCTAAAGAAAGTGGTAAGAGGAGTAAACATAAAGAAATGGTTTGAGGAGCAAGGTGTTCAAGGAGTTTTTTTTTGGCCTCAGAGAAATCTGTGCCATGTGTCAGATGTGCAGTGGCTCCACCTTGCAACTCACATGACTTTTGCTGCAGATATCTTGGTGCCAGATGCCACAGAGCACCTTTAAATGTCTTGTACCTTATATGTTTTATAGGCTGTGACAATATTTTGGCTTACCAGTGTACGTTTTTTCATTTACTTGTTTTTGTCACACCAGTTGAAGTTATTACACATTGTGTTTTGTATTTCTCAACATTAAGTAAGTTACCTTCCTCCTCCCAGGGATCTGGGACATCAGCATATGTTGACACTTGTCCGGCTACGCTAGTCTGCCCAGACACTGAAATATCATAAATATACAACACCTTACTGTATTTATAGGCAGCATGTACATAATGTACTGTATGTTGGAAAATAGTACAATTGAACAAAAGTTATTGACTTTCAAGGCAGTACAATTATTTCAATAAGATGTATAGACCCTTTTACAGCCTGATTCATGATTAGATTATAGAGAAAGAATAAAGAAAACTGAAGGCAAAGATTGAGTCAGGCTACATCTCATACCAAAAAAAAAAATCTTCTTTCTGTGGTGCTGGGTGCCAGAATCAAAGAAATTACTACTCTAACTTGAACCTTTATTTCATACCAGCTGCCCTGCCAGTAAAGAAAAAAGTGAAGACAACTGTGATTAAAAAAAACAACTGAACTGAGGTGATCACCAAAAATGCTGGTGTTTGTAGCGCACACTTCATAACAGGTGAGGTTATACATAAATTATTCAGTAATTAAAAAATTCAGAAGAATAATGTGATTTGTCTTGTAACTTTCCAAGCGCATAAGTTAACGTTATGTCCTGTGTAGTTGTCTACAACCCAAGGCCAGCTAATGTTTGCTAACAATGGTAAGAAACGTACGAGTGAAATCATGTAACGTTATTCTTCCTAACACAGACAGACAGACATATCTGTAACAGACACTATTTACCCTTAACTGATACAAACATTTTTGCTGATTTTTAGGAAGCTGTTGAGTTCAGTCCTTCCTTAATTAAACACAGTTGTCTTTGTTGTCTTTTTCTGTCATTTGCAGCTGGTATGCAATTAAACATTACTCCTTAAATTCTGCCAGTCAGCAATATAAATAAGATAACATATTTGGTAGATGGGATCATTTGTAGTTTTCAAACTGACAAAATTCCAAGCTAACATAAATTGGTAGCCAGTGTTAGCTAACATGTTCAGTTTTTTCCTCCAGCTATTCTCCACCAATCAAAAACATGTCATAATGTTTGCTCACTGTAAAAGGTCTTTTTTTCAGTGCCACTGAACAGTGAGTTTTGGGATGACCATAACCTGGACGACTGAGAATCTTTACATTTTACTGTAAAAGGGTCTACTGTAAATCTCTTTTATTATTGTCATACGGTACAGGGTTGTGCAATAAACAACCTGACCTGAAGAGGATGACTGGGGAAACGAAGAAGAGGCTGTAGTATCTGTCAGACACACACACACACACACACACACACTGCTGACGTTTTTGCATTTTCAGTGTCAGTAAAAGAATGTATGTTACTTTATATCAATTATCTGTACCTCTGGTGGTTGTTTTGTGGCTTGTACATCGAAGTAGTCCTATGAACAACAGCAGAGCGACCAATAACACACTGCCACAAATGCAGAGCAGCATATAGAGTTGAGGGACATTATCGGGGGTAGAATCAGGTTTTTCCTGAGATACTAGAATGAAAATTATATATAGTATATATATAAGACAATATCTTGATGCTTTAAATTTTTTAATTTTAAAAAAATATCTAAAATGAAAAACAAAATTCTGCCTGTTCCCTAATTAAAATGCAATACACTAGTTTTCTACAACTGTAAATATTAGAAGATTTTCAGAAATCAGAAGTTGCAAACATTATTCAAAACATGATAATTTATTTAGACTACAATGTTGAGTTATTCTCAGTTCAGTACAGTGGAACACTGAGAAGGTTAAAATTTGTAAGTTGACATAAGCAAGGTACAAATAATCATGCGAGTGGCCATCTTTTGCTTACTTTTGAAACAACGACCTGTCTCACCTCTGACAGACAACCAGCTCTCTGGTGATTCTCCTGCTCCAGAGATGCTGCACTTGTAGAATCCTGCACTAGATTTGGAAATACCATGAATGGTGATGTCTCCTGTGGAGCTGCTCCCCATAAAGAAAGCATCTTTATAGAATTCAGTAGTCAGGTTGAAGGTCGTCTGCTTCTTTCTACAGCTCAGAGTAACAGTATCACCCTCCATCACAGGGAGAACTGGACTCTCCAGGATCACAGAACCTGCTGAACAACAAATTTTTAAGAAATTACAATCATGCTAAAAGAAACTGAGCAATAACACATAGTATACTGAACAAATACATTTACAGTCCTCCAAACTGAGTTTCTCATAGAATAAAAACGTGGCAAACATTGTATTCATGAATTTATTTAGTTTAGACTTTTGTTTTACTATTCACATACCAGTGACAGTGATGTTAACAGTGTTACTTCTCCTCACTCCCATTTCACACCAGAACTCTCCACTGTCAATTTCTGGATATGCAGTTTTGATTTCACAAGGTCCTGTTGACGTCTCCCAGGTAGAAGCACATATTGTAGGAACTCCCTTGATTTTTCTCATCACTCTCCATCCAGTCAGTCCTTTCAATCCTTCACAGCCGACAACAAAGGAATCATATTCAAAGTGCTGCTGTCTGTTAGGAACAACCTGAGGAAAACCTGCATCTGAAACACAAAGGATGAGAGACATTAAACTTTATGAACATCACACAAACATGTGTGATCAAAATATTTTGTTCAGCAAAATAAAACAAATGTATTGCTGTGGTGCATGAATACATAATACATCAAAAGTAGGTACTTTTGATATATACAGATTTGATATTTAAAATTTTCACACTTTGCATAGTTTTGCAGAGTTTAAATATATATCAACACATAAATTATGACTCATATTTATAAGCAGATTTAGGCTTTAAGAAGTGCTCAGTGTGTTTCCAAATAGTGTACATGTGTTATGTAATAAATCTATTTGTTGATCCCAATTTTGCATTACTTCAATAGTTTAAAGCCTAAATATTGATAGAAGAAGAACTATTGATAAAAATATCTATCTAATGATTTTATTAACCTGGTTGTGTTGAACATTTATGTATAAACGGCAGGCTTACATTAAAATCTGTAGAATTATCAAAATGGTACTTACCATCTTCCAGAGAATAACTGAAGTGAAGCTGCGAAACCAGCAGCAGTGATAAAATCAACACTGGAGAAACAATGGAAGAAATCTGTGTATCAGGTGTCTCTAAAATGTAAATGTCTCTAACTTTTAGTTTTTTCAGAATTTATCAGTGAGCAGCTTGTGACTCATTGTGACTTACTGTATTTTTCCATCATTCAGCAAACTCCCAGACAGAACTTTAACTGCACAGTAAGTACATCAATGTGTAATATCAGATAACACTTGAACAAACAAAACCATTCAGTACATGTTGATTTATATTAATAGACTCGTTTTTAGAATTTTAGACCTCTGTACTCACACAGTCTGATGCAGAGAGCTGTAACCTTCATGCTGTCGTTAACTGAGCACCAGACATACAGCTTACATTAAATATAGCAGAGACCCTCCTCTTCCTCTGTGGCTGATAAACAGACGCAATAATGTCCTTGTGTCAAGTAGTTGTTAACCAATGTCTTTAGAATCAATCTACATTACAGGAATTTCCATGTCTCATTGTATTTGTTGACATACATTTACTGGCCACTTTATCATGTACAACTGTCTAATTTTATGCACGCGAAAAACATCAGCTCAGCCATAAATTCAAGGTTTTCATTTCTCAGTTTCTGCTGAATCTGGTTGAAATGTGATAATTCTTTTGGTCCCTAATTTGTAAACACAGTGGCCAAAAATTAGAAAAACCTCTGAATTAAATGTACTCCAGTACAACTCCACCACCCATTATGTTATCACATTTCTGGCAGTTTCAACAAGAGAAAATCTAACCTTGTAAAAGCAGAATGAATGTCAGAGCTGCTGTATTAGATTGCATATGTGTACCTAAAGTGAAGTGAATAAGGAAGAGATGTAAGAAATGAGAGGTGGAACAAAAATATCTGCTACTTTCACTCCCTCACATGAAAAAGTTTGTTTTGTCAATAGTTGATATGATGCAGATCGTTTATAGGCGACTGGGGTCATTATAGGTCAATTAAACATTTATCATATCTTAAAATGGAGCAACAGAAAAACAAGTGTGAACAGTGGTTTAAGTGTTTCACTGTAACCTCTTTATAATCACTATCTCTTAAAACGAACACAGATCCTGTAAGATAGTTGATGATACCTGCTTGTGTCTATGCACATTGTACATCAGCCGGTTTTATTGTGTCATATGAGACAAAAATATTACATTAGAAAAATTACTAAAACTCTGGAAGAAAAAAAAAAGAAAAAATCAACCACTGACCGCTCTGGTAAATTAATGTGCTGCATAGGTAATGTAAACACCTCAATGAAAGAGAAAAGGAAAATTAACAGGCAAATCACATAAACAGATAAAAACTTCTCTGACTGGTTCTCACAGTGTGAACACAGTGAATTCCATACTCCAGGAAATACACTATAATATATGAACCATTATAGTGTATTATACAAACAACATATTTAAGTTTGTTCTTATTTATCATTCTATTTATTATAATAGTTACATTTACATCTGAGTGGAGGACTTAATTCTGAATTTCCCACAGTGCAGTAGTCCCTCCCACAGCAGCAGCAGAGTCACCAACACTACGATGAACACAGTCTTCAGGATGATGGAGATATGACAGGAGCTGTCTGAGGGAGGACGAGTCTCTGTGTGAAGTTCTGCAAAGATGACAGAAAATATGTTCATCAGTCATTGACGCTCAAATGCATTATTTGCTTTGTTTGAAACTTTGTAATAAGAATTTAATGTAATAAATTGTAAATATGTCAAAGTGCCCTCTTCTTGAATCAGTGTACACATTTATTATTTACCCAAGTATTTATATATATTTATATATTTGCAGGCACTTTGCTTTATGTGCACAGATTGAAACAGTTAATCTCTTTCCCTGCTTCAGTTCTGTTCAAATTAAAATTGTGTTTTCCTTATTTCATGTAATTTTGTAAATAAGTCATCCAAGTCTACAAACACACAATCTCTGATTTTAAATATTATGCTTTACCTCTGATAGATAACCAGCTCTCTGCTGATTCTCCAGCTCCAGAGATGCTGCACTTGTAAAGTCCTTCATCAGACTTAGAAACACTGTGGATGTTGATCATCACAATCATCACTAAAAAAGACATAGGAGGAAGAGATGGTTAAGAGATGTATGTGTTTTATTGACTCCTACAGTATATCTGTATCATCGATTCTAGGATCACAATATTGCAACCCAACCTTATATACAGTATAAAGTAATTCAGACAGACTCAGTACTCACACAGTTTGATACAGAGTCTGATGTTCAGACAGCAGCGAGAAAACGTGGAGGTCACAGCTCTTGACATGATGTAGTTGAAAAGGTGTTTCTCTTACTGTTTTCTTATTTCTACTATTATTGTGATGCTATCTTTTAAATCACAATTTTTAGAAAAAGACTAGTGGTTAAACATTAGTGGGTGTACAAAAAACAAAAGAAGACTTAAAAATTATTTAAATGACTTGTAGATGAACACTTTTTTTTTACAGAAATGAGATCTAAAAATATCATCAGTGTGACACTAATCCACATACTGTAACTGTTTCAAATATTTTCAGTATTTATATAATAGAAGAGGACAATCACTCACTCACTGTTTACCCAATACTTTTTACAGACATGTGGTTTAAAAATACAGTTAGTCTACAGCTTTCATACTAAACTTTTTTCTCAAACCACAGCTGCACCTTGAAAATAATACCTGTGGTGTACACTGGTACCTTAGAGGTTTGTGCACGTGCCTTGTGACTGCGGCGTCGCCAGTTCGCATCCCTCTGGAGCCCTTTGTTTCATGTCACACCTTCTCTTACTGTCAGATAAAGGCTAAAATGTCAAAAGTTATGTTTATTATTATATATTGTTATTTTTAGTATTATAAGGTTTGTTGTCATTCATCTGTCCTGCCTGATGTTTAAATTTAAACTATTTATTAAGGCATTTACTGAAGGTTTTAAAATTTTAGCATTAATGTTGTTCTCCTAGTGCCAAATCATGTATGTGGATTGAAACAAATGTGATTGAGGCAGATCTGCTGTGGCGTCTCCTAAAGGGCGTCTTTGTATGGTTTTCCTCCTCTCTGTACATCTTTCCCTTCTTGTTCTCACACACACAAACAGAAAATAAGTCCTACATCGCCCTCTGCAGTAAATCATTCTCTGTACATTCTGAAGAGAAACAATTTCAACATGAGCTCACAGCTCTACTTTATTCTCTATCGGTATAATTCTCTATGAGGTTATTTTTCTCAGACATAAATTGTCACAGTCTCTATTTCATCATCAATGACAATAAAGCCTGTTTATCCTTATTTATGTTAAATAGAGACTGACTTACACAGTCCATGTCAACTAACTATATCACATTTTACCTTTTCACTAAGTGGTGAGACGAAATGGTTAAGGAGTATGAGCTTCCCTTTTTTCAGTTTAATTGCAGGTTATATCGAAGTTGTGGGAGTGTGTGTTGTCTACAGAAAAGTAAGTAAGAGTAATCAAGTTAGAAATGAACAACATCAATAATACTCAACAGTATCATAACACTAAAAGTGTAGCGTCTTAGATCAGTAGTTGACTTTATAATTACTACTTTGTGAGCGCAAAAATATGATAAGGACATTACATTTCTAACTACACAAAGTCATAGGTCTCATTAGATCAATGTATTATTTAACTCAATCACCTATGTTATTTGGAAGTATCAATCACCTATCATCATCACAATCATCCTGATCATAAAAATTATACTGGATACTTCAGTTTACAATCATTAATTAATTAATTAATGTATCACTGTACAATAATTAAGTAGCTTTTACTGTATTGTATGTGTTTTGTCTAGTTATTAACCAGTGTCTTAAAAATTGACATAACTTTCATGTTTTGTTGTTTGTCTTATTGTTTTGTGTTAAGTATACAGTGTAAAAGTCTCCCTTTGAACAAAACAGTTTTCACGGTAATTACTGATGCCATGAAGATACTTTATAGCTAACTGAGACCATTCTAGCTCAATATAACATTTAACATTTGTCACACTGGGGAAACAGAAGCCACATTAAGTATTTAAAAGCTGCAGTAGATGTATTATTATAAACAGCACATTCACAAGCGTGAACAGGCAGAGTAGCTTGATCGTGTGGTTTTACTGTTTCACTTTTACCGTTTTAAAAGCACAACCTCTTAAGCATTGACGCTGTGAGAAAGTTCATGTCAGGTTGCATCTTATACATATTGTTCTGCACATAACTCAATATTATATGTTATATATGACAACACATATGCTATTACATAAAGAAGAGGTTTGGGTAGATGCAATAGTCCAGTTGCCATGACAAGATAACTTCACATGAATGATCTTCACCAACTAGTACAGAGTTGTGCTTATTTATAAGATTTTCCAAAATGAAACTTAAAAACATCAAAACACCAGGCAAACTGAGAAACACAGCACATGAATGAATAAAGCCATCTAAAATTGTGATAATGTTGGCCAAATAGAAAACGTTTAATAAAGTTAGTTAGCCCCAAAGTAACTAAACTAACCCTACAAAGAAATACAGATAAGGAGTGGTACAGTATTAGTTAAATATACACTGCAGTCTGATGTTACATTTAGAAAACAACACTTTAATAGCAGTTTGTCTTTTCTTTGTTTGAACAATTTATGAACAACAACTCTCCATCAGACAAACACATGCAGGTGAAATCTTGTTTCATTGGTGATACAACAAACAATAACATTTTAGTTCCTCACCCAACATGAGGAGTCACACAAAACAAACGCTGGCCTCAGCTGCTTGCTCTCAGGTGTGTTCAGGAAGAAAGGCCCAGGTGCCGTTTCAACCCCTCTTTATAGACTCCACCCCTTAACTGGGTCACTGTTACCTGTTACTCTGTCTATAGTTACACACACAGACAGAGCCGGCTCTAGCCATTTTGGTGCCCTAGGCGAGATTTTGATTTGGCGCTCCCCCAGCACACACACTCCACCCCAAACATTACTGGACAACAGCTGTGTGAAAGACCTTAAAGGTTTAATCGATAATCAAACACAAAAACAAATCAAACACGCATCAAATTGGCATAAAATGACATAAATAACAATAAAAAATAATTTAATTAAATAGCCCGCCTAGGCCGCCTAGGGCTTGCAGCCCTAGGCGGCCACATATGTTGTGCTTAGTCACAAACATCTTTCCATATGATGTTGTTAAATGCATACAATGGGTTTAATGAAAACTAATTGATTTTGACTTGAAAATCATATGTTTATATGTCAGTATGTGCTAAGATGCATAAAACCCCTTCATAAATATGAGAAGTTATCCCCTTTCCATCATTTAATATCAATAACATATCTAAAACAATACATAGATTTAATTAAAAAGGCCTGAAAGTAAGGATCATCTTCTGTTAAAAGCTGTATGGCTGTTGCAGGAGGAAGTGAAGTTGCTGTCCCTGGACCTGTTTGGAGATAAATAGTTAATAATTCAGAAATTTTAATTTACTCATGAATCAACATTTCAATGACAACATTAACAGAATAAAATAGTGAATTTATTCATTGTCTATATTGATCTAAAAGTAATCACTTTTCTAACAACGGTTAACACTGTTGGGGTTTTTTGTGTGTTTTAGGTAATTTAAAGGAGGTAAATCTCCTTTAAACACACATTTCTGGCACCGGCTAGCCTGACATGCCACAATATACTGGACATAATTAAACAATCATTTAAATACTGCCTGTTTATCTCTACTTCTCCTGCTGCTTACATGGTGGATACCACTGGCTTCAATATTGGTTTATTAGTTTGAAATATTTTGTTTCTGGAGACATAGTGTTAACAGCTTTCATTGTCTTTTTATAAATACAACTTAAACCCAACTTAATATTTGCGTTAATCCTCATAAAAATAATAAAATTTCATTCATTCATTGGCACAGTGAAATAAGGGAATGCTATTAATTCATATTACTGTGGTATTCTTTGTCTCTGTAATTACATTTTCCACAAGAAAATACAAGAAAGAAAACACTTTCCTTATGTGTTGTTGAATTAGTGAGAAAAAAAACACTTCCAAATTTACCTGGGCCCTACTCTACCCCACTACTGAGGCCACACGGGGGGTTTGAACATTTGATGTCTTGATAAAAATAAATCTAACAAATGGTCATGTAGTATTTTCATGGTGACTGCTTGACTAGAAAACAGCCTACCCCTCTGACGTGAGTCATAATAAGGGCACATGCGTGGTGGCATGCTCAACTCTGTGGCTCATCTACATCTTTGGCTTTCCTCGCGTGGTTTTTGACTGACATGCTAAAAAAGAAAACAGTTGTTACCTGTTACTTACTTACTAAAACATAGTCTCACAACAATTGAACTGATGTATGAAGGCCAATTATAGCAAAGCAATGGAGTATTAATACTAAGTGTTACTGTGTTTTTGATGTACTAGCTCTTTTGTTTTAATTTAACCTATATAGTGCTAAATCACAACAGAGGTCATCTCAATGCACTTTCCACAACTAGGTCAAAGCTTACAGAACAATAGAGGAGAAACCAAGCAAGCACTGGATAACTTTGAAGAGGAAAAACTACCTTCAATGGAGGCTGAATGTTCATGACCAACAAGACTAACTAAAGGTTTGTTGTACAGATAAACATGTGACTGCAATGTAATTGATACCACTATAGATGTTGCTAGGTAGGTAGATAGAAAAAGGCAAAGACTAGCAAACACCAATATTATCAGTGTCAGTGTTCAGTGTCAATAAGAATCAAAGTGTGTTTGCAAAGCCTTTAAGAACTGCTTTGATTTTCCATGTGCTACAGAACCACCATGGAGAAATATCATTATATCACAGCACATGTCTGTATACCTTTCTCAGCAAAGGTTGAGACGAGCATAGCAGACCATAGTGGATACGCATACAGACATATAACACCATTTCAATTTTCAGTTGGTCTTGTTTGTCATGATAATCCAACCACCAGCCCCTTACTTAAGGAGTTCTTGTTTCTAGAGCAGCAAGACAAGATAAGTTGGACTGTGAAAATGTGGAGAACTGGGGATTAGGCACAGGCTTCAAACTGCCCCTTATATTTCTTGTTTTTCTCTTACCAGTTCAAGGTATTACATATCGGATTCTGTGTTGTTAAGTAAAATTACCTTCGTAAATTACCAAGTAAATTACCTTCCCTCTGCCTGGGATTTGGGACATTAGCATATATTGACTCTCCAAACACTGAAAGGAATAAATATACAACACGTTACTTTATATACAGGCAGCACTTACATACTGTATGTTGTGTTATAATTACATCACAGCATTAGCTAGAGACAAAATAAAGGAAAACTTAAGGCAAAAACTTTCACTTCAGGCTACATCTACAGAAAATGTCATCTAACCATAAGTGTTCTAAGTTTTATCTCACATCAGCTGCTGCTGCCAATAAAAAACAAGTAAAGACAACTGTGATTAAACAAAATGATGCCACTGAGGTGATCCTCAAAAATGCTTGAGTTTATAGTGCACACAGCAGGTGAGGTTAAATATTGTCTTTGTTGCAAGTGGATATCCACGTTTGCTATGCCCACTTGACCTTAACAAACAATTAGAAAACTGGGAGGAATAAGCTCTCATAACTTTCCAAACACGTTATGTCCTGAGCAGTTGGCTGCAACCAATCAGCCAGCTAATGTTTGCTAACGAGGTTAAGAAGAAGAAGAATCGGCTTTATTATCATTGATTACATTTACGTGTTACAATGAAATTTGACTTCTACATTTAACCCTTCCCCCATTGGGGGGAGCAATGGGCAGCCACAGGGAGCGCCCAGAGAGCTAGCGCTGAGTGTCTCACGGACACACCTGGTATGGGGGATGGACTAACTAATTTACTAAAAAACATGATTGAAATCACGTAGCGTTATTCTTCCTAATGACACAAATCCATAACTGCAACAGATATTTAACTTGACATGAAGTGTGCACTACAAACACAAATATTTTGGTGGCCTGGTGGCTCATTGGGATAAGCACCAGACTGGCTGCTACTAGCAGTAGCAGTTGTTATGCAATTAAAATTCAAATTACAGCCTTCAAATCTAACAGTCAGCCATATAACAGGATGATGACTTTTGTAGGTGAAGAAGTTAAAGGCATCTAATATCTGGCCACAGTAGGTCTTCATTGAAGGAAAGTATAACAGTTGTAAAATCTTGTTCTGTTGATTTATCTTAGCTTTTCCGATTAATACTTGATCCGAGATAGTGGGTGACTGTAATCAAATACCATTATATTTTATTCACATTCAACATTCACAAAAGCACAAGTCAACACATCTTCATATCCAATGTGTTAACGTGTTCAGGGGCCTATTTTGCATCCAGCAATTCTCTGCCCACTAAAAGATGTCATAATGTTTACTAAATGCAAAAGGGTCTATAAATCTTTCATTATTGTATTACAGTAAAGGGTTGTGCAATAAAACTAGGGGTTAATGTTCCTGTAGAAGTATCTGTCAAAGACACACACACACACTTGAGTGAAACAATGGAAGGCAAGAGTGTGGGCAGATCTAAAAGTCACACCTCTGACCATCCTCCTACCCCCATAAAATGAGTCGTTAAGTGTGGCCAACCTGGTTAAGGTGTGAATTGGGCCTGATTTTTTTATATGGTCTTTAACCGACTTTCCTCAGATTAAAGAAGGTAATTAGAGGAGCAGTGAAACGTTTTAACATAAATCCAGCTGCCATCAACTTCCAGATAACACACACTCACAACCAAACAAACCAATCAATCAGCATACAGAACTACTATTTTTGTCACATACTTGTTGTCAATCATGTAAGTTACTTTACATCAATTCTCTGTACCTCTGATGGTTGTTTGGTGTCTTGTACATTGACGTAGTCCCATTAACAACAGCAGAGAGACCAATAACACACTGCCACATATGCAGAACAGCAGATAGAGCTGAGGGTGATCATTAGGGACAGGATCAGGTTCTAGGAAAGAAATAATGGTGTGAATCAAAGACAATATTTTAATGCTTTAAATATCTAAAATGAAACAATAACAGTTTATTCTTCAAAACATAATAATATATTCCTCTACAAATGTAAATATTCGAAGCTTTAGATGTTCATTCCAAGATTCAAGAGGTTTATTTGGCACATACACAGTTATACCAGTACAACCTGCAGTGAAATGTGTCTCTGAGTCCCTCTATTCCACTGTGCAAGAAAATAAAATGACAAAGTAAAGTAGTAGTAAAATAATGTATATGTATCTATATAAATACAGAATTTATAATCTAAATATAATACAATGGCGAGATGATGAACAGACTAAAGTCACTGTGTGTGTGTGCAGACTTAAATGTTGACAAACATTTTTTTGTCATGTTTGTCAAACACCAAGTCATAACAAACACCAAGCTACAGTGGAACACTGTGCAGGTCAAAATGTCCAGTTCTTATATATCAAATTTGTAATCTGAAACAAAAACAAAATACAAATCCATCATATAAAAGGCAACCTTTACTTACTTTTGAAACAATGATGTGTCTCACATGTGACTGTTGTCAGCCAGCTCTCTGGTGATTCTCCTGCTCCTGAGATGCTGCACTTGTAGACTCCTTCATCAGACTTG
>JAUYWH010019370.1:0-16471 GCA_034779795.1 Ctenopoma multispine
AAGAAAGAAAACATTCTTCACAGAAAATCAAGGTTTCCACCATACTTATAGTCTCTAATTCTAAATTTCCACCACAATTGTCACTTACATTGTCTTTTTCTTGACATCAATGGTGACCCGTAGTAAACTATAGGAGGCATGAAATAAAGACTTAAATAAATATAATAATAAACTCTATGAAGTATCCTAAAACACAGTCCTTTATCCTCCAACATTTTTCTGAGCTTGCAACAACATCTGGACTCTGAGGTTGTGTGAGTGTGATGTGGGCCCACAGGCATCCAGAGTGTGTCACCAAAATGAATCGACTATATGATTTATTACGGAGTGATTCCAATCTTGACTCTTAACTGTCCAGACTCCCTCAGATTTACACACACACAAACACACACACATACACACACACCTCTTTTCCTTAATGTGCAACAAACCCTAAAGATGATGTTCACGAGAGGCAGACTAGGCTGGGTTATTTCAATTAACAGCAGAAATAAATCCAACTGATAAAGAAATGTGAACAACAGCAATGAAATATAGGACAGACAGAGGGTAATTGTCTGCACTGGCCATATGCTGTAAATCCAGTGCTGTGAATAATTTAGTAAAGGGTTCATGCAGTATCTCTGGAGAAACCACTGTGGACTGGTTAATGATCATTTGATAGGAGCGAGTGGCTGGATTAGTAACCTACAGAATATGTTACTGTATCAAGGAGAAAGCAGGAAAGATTTCTCTACAAATATCAGATTAATTTCAGCAGTGTCATCTGTGTTTTCTGCAACATTTCTGGCTTTTATACGGAATAAACTGTTTCTAGTGATGGTGCAGCTGTCCTAGCAGTTGACAGTTTACATCTAACGATTTAACTGGTCTGCTCAGAATTTTTGACATGAATATTTTCACTTTAACATATGTGCTCAACTGTTGATGTTGTTGTTGTTGTTATTTATTTATGTTGGTGTCTGCGATCTGAATTTAATCAGATGAGCCAGTCCATATCTTAGTAAGAGGGGCTAACCTCTCCTTGTGATCAGAACTCAGCCAGTTGTAAATATAGTATTTACCCAACAATTTATAAAAAGTTATAATCATACTATACATAATAATATGAAAATATTAAGTGCAATGATGCTGTGATTGGATGTTCTAATCTTGATTACGTCATCTAATTTATAGTCACCAATTAACCTAACTGTATGTCTGTGGCTTGTGGGAAGTAACTAAGGTATCTGAAGAAAACCCATGCAGGCACAGGGAGAACATACAAAGTCCACACTGAAAGGCACTTGGATGAGGAGTGGTTGCATATGTTAAACACTGTTATGCGACTGAGTGAGCGGAGTGATGGTTTATGGAAAACTTCATATCAAATCAAATCTGAAAACTTTCAAGGAATGTGCAATAATTTTTATCTGATGACTTTGAATACTGTAGGTGCACATACATATATGTCTTTAATTTGTAATTTAAGACCCAATTTTTAGTCAGTAAAGTAAAGTAGTCTGTAGAAGTGCTTCTTTGTTCAGTTATAAACTTCTCCCTGTAATTTTGATATAGTGGGTTCAAGAAACATGACAAGCTGTGTAGCTGACACTGTCATCAAAGATAAGTAGTGTGAGCACTGTGTTAAGAGAAGTGTCAGTAGCTTTATCGCTAGGTTGTGTCTACACAGGATGTTTTCAGGCACAGTACTGTTGAAGGTCACAATTCAGAAGGAATCAGAAGCGAAAACGCAAGCACTCTCAGTTATGCAGGTAAAACAGAAGAAAACTGAATACAGCTATAAAAGAAATGTACAGTACTGTGCATACCGTACAATTAAATCACTTATCAAGCTGGACCCCAGCTAATTATAATCATTTATTTTGTAAATTACCATGCCCAATGACTTGTATCATTTTAATTTTCTGTCAGATGCAGTTATGATGACATGACTCTCTATAGAGCATGATGAAAATACCATTTAATCTGCAGTATAAAAGCATATACATTATTATGTATTATTATGATACTGTCATGATTTGGTTTCTGACGTCCTAGTTTCTGACAGTTTAATATCTTGCCTCATTTCATCCCTGCTTCTCTTTTTCCACCCTGTGTTTTTGGTTCAGACCACTGTTGGTAGTTTCCAGAACTACTTCCTGATTGGAAACACCCGCTGCTAATTAACCTGGTGTACTTATACTGCCTCTTTTCCTTTACTCTGTTGCTTCTCTTTAGGGCATCTTTCATCTTGTCTGGCTGCCTGTGTTCCCTTTCAGAAGAAGGCAAGACCCTGTTCTGCCTCTGTGAAACTACGTTTGACTGTATATAAGTTTGACTCTTGAATGCTTATTTTGATCTACAGTATCTATCTATCTATCTATCTATCTATCTATCTATCTATCTATCTATCTATCTATCTATCTATCTATCTATCTATCTATCAAGAGAGAGAGACATTTCTGTCTATTGGATTTTGGATGAGATAATTAGATAATAAATTTATCCAAAAATTAGATTTTTTTGGTAAGGCAAAGGCAATTGAGTGTGTATTTATAAGGACTATGGCTAATGAATTTGGATTATCAACGTTAATCTGGGGGAGTCCCCTACCTGCATCTCCACCACCCTTTTAAGCATTTTCCACCTTTTGTCGACCACTTGGCAGCTGTTTCACAAGAACTGAAGTGATCTGCAAAATACACACTGGCTTCAGAAAGAGAGAAACATTATAGTCAATCTTAAATGAATAATCAAGTAATAAGCCTTGAGTTATAAAATACAAGTCATATCAGCCCTTTGTAATCAGATTAATATAAAATTACCACTTTTTTATGCTGCAAGACTCTCAGTTATCCAGTCAACTTGATTTGCTTTAAGTTCTAAAAGATGTTTCACCTAACTTCTGAAAATCTTCATCAGTTCTGACTATTAGACAGGTTCTTTACCCATTTGTATTGGAGCTGTGTTGGACTGTTGTGTGTCTGTTCTGTATCCTCCACAGAATCTGTAATCAGAAAACATACATAAATCAGACATATTGTAACTGGTTTATTTGCAGCAGTATCGGTCCCCTCTAGCATACTACAATGCCCCACCTTAGGTCCTATATTATCACACTGGATTCTGTTTTTTTAGAAAACAAAATCCTTGCCAGATATAGTGTCAGGAAAAAGTATGCAAATTATTTTCAATTTTCTAGTTTGACAAATAAAGAAAACCTAAACACTGAAGTACATTTACAATAGAATGGCTTTGGATACACACAATCCACCCTTTGGACCCTAGTCAGAGCCCGGATATACAATGCAATAGAGATGCTGTGGAATGACTTCAAGAGAGCCATTCACACCAGATGTCCTAAAAATATGTCTGAAGCAGTTCAGTAAGGAAGAATGGTCCAAAGTTCCTCATGAACATTGTGTAGGTCTAATCCACAACTACAGGAAGAGCTTACTTGAGGTTATTGCTTCCGAATGCAATTCAACCAGTTGTTAAAACACTGTATCACTTACTTTCCCCACTACTATCTTTAATGGTAGTGTTCAATAAAGACATAAACAATTGTGATGTTTTCTGCATCCAAATCTAAACAGTCACAAATCTAGATATGATAGAGCTTTTCTATGGCAGCTCCCAGACTGTGGAACAGTCACACTAAGTTTCAGTTTGTGTTGTTTTTTAAAGAGAGAGAAAATGTATCTGGAACAGATTAACAATGCTGAAACCTTTTCATGTTAAATCAGGGCTTTTTGGTTAAGGGCTATGTGAAAGCCACTTCAAACTGAAGAATTATTATATTCTTAATTGTAAGAACTAGACATATCATTATCATGGTCCTGACTAACCTGCAGGAAAATTATGCTTTTCAATAGCCAGTTATTGTGGTGATTGCCTGTACACAAAGGAAGCCTGAAAGGCTTAATGAGGCAACATTCATACTTTTATTACCAACATGCTCCATTAATTAATTCTAGAAGTAAAATGTCTTTGTGGAGTTATAGCATCTCAAGGGCAAACACTAAATTTGGCATTGCTCAGTGGAGCTTACAAAATAATCTCCACCACCCAAGAAACTTAATCATTCTGTCAAGTGTGGTGAGAGAAAAAGTCATCTCTGTATTGCACAGTCTGATGAGCTATAAAACAGTCTCACAGAAAGCTGTAATGATTTGGATAGGTCACAACCTTTTGATTCAGATACATAACAGGCAGTAAAAGGAGAAGTGAGAGAAGAGAGTGTATGGCAACACAGTGGGAGGGCAACATTTGTAGCAAGACACATGAATAAAGATGGACCGCCATAATGTTCTGGTTGGTTTACGGTTGAGAGATCATGCATAGAAATGCCAGCAGAGCAAAGACATTACACAGCATGATGCATTTAAATTGAGTGCTACCTTGTACACTACAGTCAAGGTGTAGGAGATAAAGTAGAAGGAAAATGCAAAACATAAAATTCACATTCAGTTATACGTGCCAGCTGTAAGTAAGCTGGGTAATTAATTTCAGTGGGTACAGATATTTTACTTTGAAAGTTTTTTGAGCATCACCGATTACCCCGGAGTTAAGACATTCATAAGATTACACACAAGTCTCTCAAAGAGGATGCGTAGTCAGCAACATTGGTTTAAATTTTCTACATCTGGGAGAGTTCTCTGGGGGTTTTCTGTCTTTAGGAGGTGAAAAGGTGAAAGATACTATATGTAAGGCTCCTTAGCAGTGCAACCCAGAAGTTTTTACCTTCTCGTGACAGATTTGCACATGATGCATGTTGTCTGAAGATTGAGTCATGGCAACTGGACTTCTTTCTGTAAAGTAGAGAAGTTTCATTCTGTATCCACAGAACTTTATCAATCAGATTCCAGCTGCCATGATTCAATCTTCAGACAACTTTACCTGGATGACTAAGAATCTTCACAGACATGATGCATGTTGTACATCTTACTTTTTTGTGAATAAACAAACAGTAGTCAGCCCTGTCTGCCAGTAATTAATTTTCTATATTGTCAGGTAGATGGTACTGGATCGCAGACCCAAACGCAGACCAGGATAAGATTGTGTTCAAACAAAGGAAACTGTAATAGGGATTGTGCGCATAACCAAGAAAACAGTATTGAACGTAAAATCACTCCGGAAGGAGGCAAAACCTGAATAATAACGCAAATACTAAAGCATGAAAAGAGAGTGAAGAGTGAAAAGTGTGAAAAGGAAGCTTGAAAGGAACAGGAACTAAGAAAGAGTGATAAAGACATAACAGAAACTGAATAAAAACCACTTACTGAAATGAAAGGCATGAGCGACTGGCAGAATGACGACAGGTGGCATAACAGTAGAAACTGACAAAGGAATGTGAAAAGTGCAGGGCATAAATAGTGAAGAGATTAATGAGAAATGAGGTACTGCTGAGGACAATCAGTGAGTGAGAGTGGATAGAGGGGTGTAGTTAAGGTGAGGGAGGAACAAAAATACAAAACTCAGAAGTCTCTAATTAGTTTTCTGATTATAATAACTGTTTTCAGGTTGTCCAGGTCATGGTTATCCCAAAAAATGCTGTACGGTTGCAACAGTTTTAGTTCTATATATAACATTACAACCAGCTCTATCGCTTCAATCCAGCAGATCCCATTATGTCAGTTTTAGAAGTCACATTCTCTCTGTTAATGAGCATCTTCATAGTACCAAGCCCTGGGAAAAGTTGGAGTGAGGTGCTTCAGGAAGGATTTCTGGCATAGATCCTGTGCTCTAAACACAGAGTTGTCTCAGCAGAAGGAATTAGCATATACTGTAAATGAAAGGGCTCAAATGGGGATCAGCATCAAAACAACTTGATTAGGAAATTACTAATCCTAATTTATTTAGATTGTACGTAAACACTACATGCATGTCTTAAAAAACTTAACTGTTATGTAAACTAAAATAGTAGTTAATTCACCTTCATCATTTCAGTCTTTAATTGTAACAGAGACGATCCACCAACTGCTTAGCTTTAGTACATGTTTTAAATGTACATGTCATGGATATACTGTACCTTCACTGGTCATGTGTCAGCAGGTCTGATAGTGTATTCGAACATAGAGCTTAGAATAATAAAAAAAAGCACAGTTATGAGGCAATGGCTTAGATAGATCAAATCACACCACCAAAAGTAAAGAGAAATGATTTGCTTTACCATGGATAATCAATGATATAATACACCAGCCAGTGAACATAACCTCACATAACCCAAATCATCAACTGGTGTCTAACCAACAGTGGCATGGTGCGTCTGTCTGGCAAATGTCTGTTAAATGCTTTAAATACCAAATCAGTTCAAGACGTCATTTATTGCATGAATTAATTGATACTTTCTGCCTCATTCTCCATTCACAATGCCAGCATCATCATGTCTTACAACAGTCTTAATTTCAGTGTTACTCTAACTAATCAATCACTCATTGCCTTTTTAATTATTTTTCTTTTGTAATCAGTATTTTTTAACACACTATAGAGTATATAGGTTATCCGTTAATATTTTAACAGATACTTTTTTTTTATCATTTGACTAGCAATGTAATGTTAATGTGCATAATCCATGCTATTGTATTGTGTTACTGATAAAGTGTACATGACTACAGGACTAACTTCTTGCTTTGTTTTAGGACAATTAACAGTGTGTTGAGTTGAGCACTCTCTGGTAATGCCACATAGAGTTATTGTAACTGAATTGGAATTTAGTGACTTGTAAATTTAGTATACAGACTACAGGCTCTATGGATGTGTGCTGTTTGGTTTGTTGTTTGGTTTTGTGATCATACCCACAATGCTGTATTTCTATTGTTGTATTTTCTTCTAATTTATTTTACTTTACAAGAACCTCAATTATTGTGTATAATGTGGCACCAAAGTTTAATTTCAAACCTAATAGTACATAACCCTCCTCCTCTCTATCTCCAACGATTCCTCCAGGATTTCCAGCGATTCCACAGGCAGCAGCATCTACAAAAAATTTATCTGTTGCTTACAATCTGTCCTCACTGAATTGATGATGATGAATTATGCAATTTCAATTATCTATCTGTCTTACTTGTTTTCATGTAACTTCTCTTTTCACAATGTTTTAACATCTTAACAGAATCCAACCTCTTTTGTAAGTACAGTATTATCATACCTGAAAAAACAACACGCAATTAGACTTAAAGGATGGAAGGTGGGGGTAAACAGAAGGTGAAGGAGAAAATGATTATGTGACAGAATGAGACTATCTGACGAAACCAGTGCAAATAGTCTTGAACCAGAGGAGCAGAGAGGAAATAGTCTGTTGAGGATTTTTCTATTTTTATATTCCTATTATACTACAGTGCTTGATTTCATAATTTGACACCTGCTCTGTGGTATACTGTGAGTAATTAATGGTTTCAAAGTATCCTCAACAGTGTTATTAAGAACTTGCTTGAGATTCTTGAAAATCCTCTAATTATTCAGTTCTAACTGACTAGTTTTGGCACAGGCTGTCTTTGGTCTCCAGAGCTTGAAATTGTTGAACAGCAGTGGATGATTGATTCACATCCAAACATTCAGATGGTTCAGTTTTTGTCAGAACAAACCAAAAATGCACAGTGTCATTAGAAAGGACAAAACCTGATAGGTCAAAGTGCTCATGGTACATGTCCTTGGTTGTTTATTACATTATGCTTTTGTGATTGAATGTGGACACAATATCCATATTTCCATGATAATTGGTTTTACAGCTTTTCATTATTGCTAAAACACTAATCTCATTTCTTTGAAGATAATTCTAAGTGGCTAAAAGTAATCTTTTTGCCAAACCTTAAACACTGTTCAGGTACTTAGACACAATTTGCAAAACTCATCTGCTCTTTTTTCAATACCTTAAACATTATACTGAATTGAACACATTTCACACTGTGATACACTTGTGTTGCAAAGTTGTAAACAGTGACAGCAAAATGCAAGAACAGTTCCAACACAGCTGTCACCTTTTAAACACCACAACTCACAATTGAACACACATGCTTCTAATGCAAGAAAAAACAGCTGTCTGTTCAGAGCTCACAGTGTGTATCCATCTATGGACAGAAACATATAGAGAGGCAGAGGAGGAAGAGTTCATCAGAGAGCGGCTAAGGAAGACCAAGAACAATCAATACTGGTGAAATTTGGTCAACTACTGTATTGTACACTATGTTCTTGTTCATGGGATGACAATGAGGGAAGCAGGACAAAACCCAATTTGAGCGGGTTCTCTGTGGCAAGCATTATCAGTACATTTGGAGGTAATTTCCAAACAGGTAATTGTTTGGTACTGTACAACATTTGATGTACAATATACCATACAAAATAAAAGTATTATAACACTCATTACAATACTATTTCTACTGGCTGTATATGTTTGTAAATTAATTTTCTTCTTTATAGAATTACAGTTTTTTTATGACTAAATACTAAAATAAAAATTATCACACAAAACTCTAAATTATACTCTCAAGCAGCAAAACACCTCTACAGATTTGCACAACATTACGCAGAATGTCTGTTTCACACTTTTTGCAAAACTCTACACACAGTGATTTGCAAAAGACTACACACACTTTCACATCAGATAAGGACTGCAAAGTTATTTCCTTGGTCAATGACCACACATATGAACAAATTGGATAATCACATCCACCAGGTGTGGAAACACACATGTGCTTAATGGAAAACACAACAATTATGTGTGTTCTAAAAGGCAGCAGGTGAGTTCACCTATCAGGCCTAGGTTAAATTGAACAGTGTCCTATTGTCTTTCAATGTGTTTCAGAGAGTCTTGCAAATGGATGCTCAAGAAATTCAACATGAATATATATATGCAAATTAGGCCGGATTTAACCTCACAAAAACTAGAAAAAGAGGGAGAAATGTAATTGGACACAGGGCAATTACCAATGTGCAAGGGCAGCGAGGGTGAAACATCACCGTTTGCGCTGACATTACACAAAATGGGGTCCTCCATCTCCATGTGAAACTGGGACCCTATAACGCCGATCTAATACTTTAGATACATTAATACATTAAACTGTGGACCCGATGCAGTACATTGTCATTTGGGAACTCCCCATTCCTTAACCCAATAGAGGAATTTACGATCGTATGCCCCTCATTCAGGCCATGGGGTGGATTTGCCACAAAAAAACAAAAACAAAGGAGTTACAATATTGTTGTTGTTTGTTACTTTATTGTTGCTTTAGTTTTTCTTCAATTACTGTAAATGTATGTACAGTACTTGTCTCCACTTTACAGTAGAAAGAAAATGACTATTTTGTCCTGATTTTCCATGTTGATTGACATGTTACTATAACTGAGTATATGGTAAGAAATACTGTAAATATTTTCAGTCTGCAGCATCAGTCTTGTGCAGTGCTTGGTAAGTTCATAGTATTTGTGTGCTTTCTCTGTATACCTCAAAGTAATCATGAAGAAAGTCTTTGTCATGTAAATTATGCCATAACCATGCTCTCAAACAATATTTCTGAATAAAATCCAGCACTCTAATTCTGAAAAAAAGAGTTTTTACAACTGTGTTTTGAACTTCTTACGGTAGTGTGTAACAGATTGAAACAGTGTACGATCACTGAGGGACTGTTAGTAACATGAGAACAAAATAACATTTTTATCAATTTGTTTATGGTTTTGGCTGAAATGTTTAATTTTGCAAACAAACTGGGGTGTTCTGCAAATTGGGTGTGGGTTAATTGTGTGAGGTGTTAAAATTTGCCGTTTTTAAATTGTGTGTAAACAATAAAAAAAATGTAAAAGACAATCAAATGATGGTGGATGGACTGCTCTTTTCTCTACAAGAAGCACTTATTGTTGATATGGTTTATCAAAATAATGTCATCCAAGACATTAACTTTGATGGAATCCATAGTGTCTCTGTCTGCTATTGGTTTTGGTGTTTTTTACCGTAAAAGACACCTCAACATCGATCTGGGCGGTATGACCAAAATTCTATATCACAGTATTTGTCAAAATTATGACGGTTTCACGGTTTTCTACGGTATTTTTTTTGCCCATGCATGAGTTGGTGTTAATCATATTTTCTACTGATAGAGAGAAGAGCACCAGATCACAACAGACATCATTTTAGGTTAGCTTTCCTATAGAAGAGTTCTATATATATATATATATATATATATATATATATATATATTAAACTAACTTGACAGCCTTAGTCCTAACAGAATGAAAAGCGAAGAGGAAAGTAAAAAAAAAAAAAAACAGCATGTAAACGTTTAGCCGCTTTGACCTTACTGTCCAGTCCAGCTCTAGTTGAACGTGTATAAATCTTGTATAAAAGACTAAGCTGTTCTCTCTGACATAAATAGCTGAGTGTGGTAACTCTATCAGAGATAACGGAGCCGGTGAACCAGCTGAAGTGTGTTTTTCAGGTGACAGAGAGAGAGGGAAGAACGATCCACTTTTTTAGATGATACTTACGAGGGAAGGTCTGCCTGCCCCGGAGTGGGGGGACAGATTCAGGCTGAGAGAGAAGGGACAGAGTTAGCCAACGACAGTTACAGCGACGTGCGAGGGACTCGGTGCTCTGTTGGAGAGCACTAGACACTTAATTACAGCGATCCTGCATTATTACCATCTAAAATGACCCTGATAGAGTGAACGTCATACATAACATGGCTAAACAAACACTTAAGTTATGATAACGTTACTAGTTAAAAAAAGCTGTTAATTAGTCATTAAATCAACAATGCTGTAAACTTACGAGAAGCACTAACAAGCACGTCTACAAGTGACGTCTGACTGGAAAAAGTGGAGCTCATTCAGTTTTATCTGAGGTTGTGGAGGATGCCGTTTCATACATTCCTGATACTCTACAGTGCGTTAGCAGCTAACGTTGCCCCCTCCGGTGATACCATTAGCTCATCAGCATTAGTTTGGTCCGTGTCCGGGCTTTTAAAACCAAAGTATCTCCAGACAAAAGACAAGCAAAATGTCCTTCTGTGTTATCATCTTAAACTTCATCATCTGCTACAGCTTCTGTCATGCCACCCCATAGGAGACAAAACATAATTGTAATAAAAGTCTGGCCAGACACCACACGAAGCCCTGAAGTTGGATAAATCTCAGTGACTTTGATTGTGCAGTAATGTAGTTGTCAAATATTTTTTTTGTGTTGATTGACTACGATAATTTTTTGCTAAATGCATTCACAATAAGTATGTCTGTTAACTACATGTACTGTATACTGTTTCCTAAATTAAATTTTTTGCAATTGCTTACAGGCTAAAATTAAAACTTTCCCACAATTATCAATACATAACAGTCTAGGAGCAAAACACCGGCCCAGATTTGCACAACTATACAGTTTTTTTTTCAATTGCTTAAGCACAATGAAAGCAGGGCCAGGTTTTTCAAAACACTACACAATTAGTACAATGCTTTCCTCAATTAGCACAACATCTCAGAATGGAATACTTTAGTCAAAACTCTACAATTTCTTACAAAAACCCTATTTTATTGTCAAAACCTTCAACACAGCCATCATATGGTCTGATTCTGTTTAATTCAGTTAAATTTTTTTCCAATTGCTAACACACTAAAATCTAATGTAAAGCTCAACTGCAAAAACGGACAGTCAGAGAGCAAATTTGCACATTTGCAATCCTCAAAATAAAAATCATGCCTTTGAACACAATAAGAAATTCACTTGACATATATTGCATTGGAGTGGACACACTTTCCTACAGAAAACGCAGGAATCTGACACCAAGACACTTATAGCCATTTCCGAACACACCCATTTAGAAAACCACACCCATGTAGGCTAACACACACATCACCTGGTCAAACACCTGACTGCTTATTAGTTAACTGAGCAATCAGAACCTGCGTGTTTGTTACAGTTTTTCTCATTTGCTAAGACACGCTCAGTGAAACTGGGATTCACTTGATCTTCATCATCACACTCTTAGCACAGGAGAAGTCTTCTCTTTCAAATGCCTTAGCACTTTTTCATTTTTTCCCACATTTTTCACACACTTAGTCAAAACAGTCACCACAGATCTCACTGAAAGTTCCCAAACTCGATTGGATTCACTGTGTTGAACAAAAGGAAAACATCTATTAACAGCTGATAGAAAGTACTTGCATAATTATGAATATCCAATGCACCTGTGTGAAACTTGTTTGCACAACTCTTCAATCCTCATCCCTCTACAAAAGATGCCACCTCTGTATTGCTATTTGCAAGCATTGATCAAAGAGGCCATCAGCACGGAAGGAGAGTAAGAGGCCATGGCAGAGAGGCCTGAGGAAGTATGCGTTTGTATGCGTGGTGGAGGAGCTGCAGCAGCAAGAGAAGAGAGCAAGACAAAATCAAGCTTGTTCCAAATGAAATTCGGGCAACAATTACTGACCATGTCATCAATCACAGCTTGTCCTATAGAGAGGCTAGACAAAGGGTCCAGCCCATTCTGAGTCGGAGCACTGAGGCATCTATTGTCAGGCTTTTTCGGAATGAAAACAGGTAATTCACAGTGTTGCTGTAATGTATACCCCTGTGTATTTCAGCTTTACTGCATTGCCCTGTTAGCAGAACAAACTGTGTCTACAGTAATGCAGATGTTTTATCAATCCTATTTATGTGACTGTCATACAGTAATGTCAGTCTTTACATGCTTTTTGCTTTTACTTTATAGAATCCACACATTACCACACACTGGTGGCAGAGGAAAGATATTTGGTATTGAACAGGAGTCTGCCATTGTAGATATGGTAGTGGCAAACAATGCAATCAGACTGCGTGAAATCCAGGCTGCAGTAATTGCAGATCAAGGAGTATTAAGAAATTTAAACAGTGTAAGTTTGGCAACTATAGATCGAGTCCTTAAACGAAACCATGTCAGAATGAAGCAGCTGTACAGAGTTCCATTTCAAAGAAACTCTGACATCGTCAAGGAGGCACAATTCCAGTATGTGCAGGTACAGATTTTTTATTGTAATACCTTGTTTACCATAGTTACATGCGACTGGAATAATTTGCTTCATGAATTTGCTCTTTTTCTTAGAGAATAATGGAGTTTGAAGCAGAAGGGGCACATCACAAATTCATTTTTGTGGATGAAGCCGGCTTCAGCCTCTGTAAAGTGAGGAGACGCGGGAGGAACATCATTGGGCAGAGGGCCACTGTCACAGTGACAGGTCAGAGGGGTGCCAATATCACCATGTGTGCTGCCATCTCCAATGATGGGGTCCTTTGCCACATACCAACTATTAGCCCATACAATACAGAACGCCTCATCACATTTCTTGATGCATTGAAAGAAATACTGATTCCACCCGAAGAGAGAGGACAACAGGGAAAACATTCAATGCGATGTTGATGAGAACCTGTGGCATAATCGGCAAGAACGAATGGACTAAATGTGAAAGATAAAATATAAATTTTTTTTTTAAAAAGGTATTTCCACCCATAAGTTTCCTTTGGTAGTTTTATTTTCAGTATCTATTTGAAGTTGTATTATATAAGTATTATATTGCATATTGATGGCTGTATTTTGTTATCCATCGTGTAATGATTGATGGAAATATTTGCTTGCATGTTGCATGTTTTGTGAGTGTTAGAGCATTTTGCTAACAAAATGAGTAATTTTGTCCATTGAGCTTCAGTTTTATCATGTGTGTTAACTGTTTTGAAAATGTGATGTCAGAGTGGGCCAGTGTGTTTAAGCAAACGAGAAAAACTGTAATAAGGTAATAGGAGAGTGAACTGGTCCATTCAAAATCAGTCTTATTTGGAGTAAAACAAAGTAACACAGCACTGGGACTGAGTCTTCTTGCCCTAACCACAATACATCAAGTTGTGTCAGGGCACGAAGACCGACACCGCTAATCATGTGCTGTAAAGACATATCACAGGAACCCAGAGACAACACAGTGCAGTTTTACAACCCCTTTTTACACACCTACACCTTACATGGAATGACTAATACAAAGTCTGTTAACCATTAGAGTTGGGTGCAATCCCTTCTCTGCAACTGTATGCCTGAGTTAAGTAAAGTTAATTTCTAAGTTAATACAAAAGTTCCCATAACACATCCAGTATTATTTCAGCATTTACAACACGAAGTTTCCCTTCTTCCATTGGCTGGTGAATAGGATAGGTGAATAGGATGCATAGGAAAAGCCTGGGGGGAGATCTGTTGCTGCAGGACTACACACATTCTGTCAACTGACTAAAAGCAAACCTGGTCATAACAAGGGAATTACCCTGAGTCATGTAAACATAGCTTCAGGGTCAGAGTTCACAACACAAACAAAGCATTTACATCCTGTAACTTGTACTAAAATCCCTCTAGCAAACACTTGTAGCAAAACATGGTTATAGTAAAAAACAATTAAATCCCACAGAAATATAAAACTCCACAAATTTACCAGCACTAAAGAACAATGGAGGCCCGACGGAGAGGAAGAGACATTAGAGGTAGAGGACGTGTCAGAGGTGGAGAAAGAGGAAGAGGAGATAGAGGTAGGGGTAGGGGTAGACAGAGAGGTGGAAAAGGACAAATTCAAAGGAGACAAGCACTCTCCAATGAAATTCATTCAACATTAGTCAACCCTGTTATCAATCATGCATTGACAATGTGAGAGGCTGGACAGAGGGTCCAACTCAACTTGAGTCGATTTACTGTTGCTTCTGTCATTGGGACATTTAGGCTTAAGAACAGGTATCTAAACAAAACTGCTATAATACCCACTCTGTATAGATACATTAAAGCAAAGTATGTATGTGTGTATATTGTATATACAGTAGGCTAATACTATACAGTAAAAATGAAACATGCATTCTATATTTACAGAATTCATGTATATGTTCTTTACAATACTACTTCATCAGAAACACATATATACATTGTTTTCTTCTCCAAGGACCGAGAGACAAGTACAACATGGTGGACGTGGTATTCTAGTAATATTTTAACTCTCATTTTTAACGTTTGGCCGGCAAATGTGAACATAGATCTGTGGCATTACTGTGGCTTTAGCTATGGGCGACTTGCGCAGTCTTGCTGAGCGGCATATTGCCAGGGTCGACATTGTCCATCCTCAAATATTCATATCATATCAATAACATTCAGCGGTGGTGACTTGTTTCCTTTACTTATTTACTTGTTACCTAATTAACCTTGTTGAATTACATGCTCTAATGCTACTTTGTGAGGTGGTCAGGAGCAGCCCGACAGGCACTCAGAACCACTGTAGGCTACTAGTTCTCCTCCTCAGGTAGAGATGAGACATTTGACACTGAGGCTCCAAAGCCTGTATCACTCTTTTGAAGCAAACTGGTTCGAAACACTGTGTCGAAGCCTGTATCAACTCTGTATAATCACGTGACCAATGACGTTTGACGTTCGTCTCAGTGAAACATCGGAAGTGAGGTTTCATTCATTATAACGAGATGCTTCTGTGTATACTCCCTGCTTCATAGCGCTGCTGTCTACGTTTTGACACAGGGCGTATTTGCGACCCGATTAGGTTTTGTGTTATTTCTGTCATTATGTTCACATTACGTAAATGACAAGTTGCAAATACTTGGATACTAAACTTATCAATGAAATGTTTACAGGTAACATCTTTTTGTCTGCCAAAATAAATATCCCGTCTACAGCATCCGGTTTTCTGTTGGCGAAAAAAAACGACATTACGTTTCAGTGTCCAGATATGTGAGTGTAGCAATATTAACGTATTTTCTGGTTGGGAGGCATCACAGCAGTCATAGTCTGCGTACTGGTCAATAGATAAGGATGCCACTTAACACACACACGTCTGCATTAAAATGAAACCAAAACACGATCTTTTTTCTAATCCTAAACTCAGCAGTTTACTCGCCGAAACCCAATAACAATAGCATGTCATTTATTCACAAAAATTTACTTCATTACAACGTAACAATTAAGCTCACTATTAGAACATAATCTGGTCACAATTAAGTTATGTGACAAAACATAATCTGTATTTCAGCTTAGTCATAATTTTCAATTTTCAATTAATTATAAGTCATGTTTGAGGTAATTATGAGAAGTAACAGGACAACACATTTAAACATTTTATTAGTCAGTTCAGTTCTCCCATGCCCCCTCCAAGATCCTGGCCAGGGTTTAGAGCTGGTCCAGTGTCCCGCGACTGGGATGGAATCTGCATTGTTCCTCTTAAATCCGAGATTCGACTATCGATCGAACTCTCTTCTCCAGCACCCCTGCATAGACCTTACTAGGGAGGCTGAGGAGTGTGATCCCCCTGTAGCTGGAGCACATCCTCCGCTCCCCCTTTTAAAAAGGGGAACCAACACCCCGGTCTGCCAATCCAGGGGTACTGCCCACGATGTTGCAGAGACGTGTCAAAATTCAAAATCAAAATTCAAATTTTATTTGTCACATACACAGTCATACACAGTACGATATGCAGTGAAATGCTTAAGCGACCGGTCAAG